>SDEE01000010.1:0-248902 GCA_004126415.1 Candolleomyces aberdarensis | reverse complement strand
AATTTTGTCCACATAGCATTCCAGTTCCCTGTTTTCGTTAGTGATACCCAGGGTTAACAGTAGTGAGACATGGTGCAACAGCAACCATCCAGGGAAATAGGCCGCCCAGCCTAGAACGCCCGGCCCGTAAAACGGCTCCAATGCCTGAAACACTTTTCCGACGATCGAGTGGTCGCGGGGGGGCCCTACAAGACCCGCTATTTACCTTACGGTAGCGGGAATTAAAAATCACAACCCTCTGGCCCGCAACCGGCGGCTCTTTCTTGCTATCTATCTGCCGACCCCTGTGCATATACGTGCTCAACGGTGCTCCCAAAAAAACACTGACCTCTACTCTCGATGTCGCAGACAAACTCTCAATGAGGAGGGACGCAAGTTTGTTTGATGCAGCACATGTGTCCACATGACGCGCCACACCATCCTGTCGGCCAGGATAGACGAGGCTTGGACCAGGCACTGCTGCTACGATTATCTGAATAAAGACAATTCACCGTCGGTGGAACTATTGTATTATCGCGACTCCCGCGACTCCGCCCCCTCGTCCCGACTGCGAACCCCGACGACTCCGAGTTCTTCTATTATGCCCGAGCTCAAACGGAAAATAGGAACGAAAGCAACTGTTGAGGCCATCCCAAGAGCTCTTTCATTGACAGGATAGAAGGCCAGAGGAGAGCAAGTACCAGCGACTGTGCCTAATTGTTGGTGGCACAAAGCTGCATGGCCAAACTGGCCCCCAGTCGCCGCGGGAGGGGCTTTTCTGATGGTCTCTTTAAGCAATGCCCATTGCACCATCTGCCACGCCGATGACACCATGCTGGTCACGGGTTGGGAGACATACCACCAAAGCAAGTCCGAAAAGGGCTCAGAAGTGTTGTCGTTAGCTAGAGGTAGGCATTTACCAAATCGCGGGTACATCCAATGGCATGAGTGAGACTCACCAGATCTGAAAAGGACTCAGGAGTGCTGTCCCTCGCCAGAGGAAGGCATGTACCAAATTGCGGGTTCATCCAATGGCAGAAGTAGAATTATGAGTGAATACCACCAAAATAAACAGATATGTCACCAAACGGAAGCATAGCCGTGACACCGGGATGCGAATGCAAGCATGAATAAGCCAGTACCCAGATTTGAACACCAGTTAACCAGGAAAGACGCTTCTGTGATCCACGAGACAACAGTACAAAGCCGAGGGTCGAGACCAAGTCAATTGTATCGTCTGCCCTGCGGAACCGCGGATTTTAAGTGATGTTGCGCATGGCGGTTGGGTCCGGAAACGAAGGTGGCAAGCAGTTGGCCAAGCCAAGGGCCGGATACAGTGACTTGAATTTCAATCAGAAAGCTCTGTATTGGCTTTCCCCCAACCTAGCAACATGTTTAAATTGACCCTTTAGATTTGAATGGAGGGACTCACCCGCAAACGGCCAAGTTATACAGTGAATTGAAACTTCATTTGAAGAAATATTTCACTGCTCACAAGATCTCCCGCAGATTTCAATATGCAGATCGAGTCAAAGAGAGTTCTCTCTCCATGCTTTACGACATGGGGATTCTCCCAAGCACTGCACCAACGTGTGACGGTGACAGTGTACAGCAATAGAAACCTTCGATCCGGGCGGATGTGAGGCAATTCAATGTCTCGTGAAACCCTAGTACGAGTTATTCAGCCCCGCACGTGAAGATATTCGTAAGGTAGGCGCGGGTGGATGCATGTGGGGAGGAGAACATCAGTCACTTGAGACGGTCTAATTGGTTTAGTTACTTATCTTGTCGTCAGAGTTTGTATGATGTAACTTCGTTATCTTTGTTCAATTGCGGGGTGTCAGTACATGTCAGTCCTTATCGCGCCTACTTAAAGCCGTAAGCTGATGTTCGGAATATGTAGTAGGTGTAAGTACGGTACCGTCGATCTTTGCAAGTGGCTGTGGTTAAGATAACGGTTATGAGGTGCGGCATTGACTCGGAGCCCACCCGCGATCCATTCGCAATACTAGATGGAGGGTGACCAGAACCGTAAAATTTGTTGCCTAGGACGGATCATCACCATCTGTCCAGACACTGTGAGTAAAAGGAAGTTCAAGAAGGTAAAGTCACCCGCATGAGTCCTTCGTCGAATTCACCCCATTTTCCAATACAGTTTTGTGACTTCTGGGCTGAGGGTTCAGACAAGCATAAAATTTTGAACCAGCCCTCGCTCTTATCACCTGAAGGTCACAGCCGACGGTAGAAGACTGGGGTAGATATGTGATAGGGAGCATGATGGTGCCTACGGAATCTAACTGTGCTGTGATTTGATGTGCTCGTGCAAATTGAATGGTGAAGATCGCGCCCGATGTCAGCCTGACATTTGAGAAAATCGTGTGCGTCGTCGTCAACCCATACGAGCAGGGTCAGCGTCGGCTGCGTGAACTTTATGACCTCGCGTAAGTAGCCGTAACGCTCCAAGCCAAAAGCACGAGCAACCAACTGCAACCAAGATGGACACACCATGCGTTATCCCTGGAAACACATCGGTGAGGTAAGGGCAACTGAGATGAACTTCCAAACCACCTGCACGATGGGTCCGGTGACCGTATCGTAAAACACGATTCCAAACCCAGGGGATCAGGCGAAGGGTGGGCGGGTTTACACAAGTCCCATCCGGCGGGTGAGAAGCCTTATTCGGTGGCGAGTACGCTATCGCAGACGTCAGTGGGTCATGCATTCATCTCCGCGTTCCTTGCGCCTCGTGTAGAGGAGCTTCATTATATCTCTGGCAGGTAAAACTCAGGGACAATTGAAACAGAAATTGGAAATTAGTTTCCAAGCGCTTAGACGAGAGATGACGACCCACATGAACTGATTTGTTCTAGCCTAACAACGAGCAGAACCTGCAAACCACGTTCCAAAAGAAAGACTTTGGCAAGTTCCGGGCAAGTCGCGACATGTTTCTATCAGATAGTGCTGGAAGTCGACAGGGAGCCCACAAAGGGTATCGAGAAAATGTCAAGAGCTAGAGAGTTCATCAGAGCGGGGACTCGGCACGTCAAGGCACGAATGGACCAGAATAGAACGCGGAAAAGTGGGTCGGAACAGGAACGAGGGTCGAGCAAGCGAGAGACTTTATAGAAATGCATACCGTTGCTGGGCGTTGAGAATCAGAAACTATGGCGCCAGGCTGGCAACGGGAGCGCACAAGGAGCCTACGCCGCCGCCAGCGAAGGCAAGATAGACGCTAGAGTCACGAAAAAGGGCTTAGTCAGCCGCTGTTCACAAATCCACGGCTACTGATCGAAATAGCACAACCCTCCTTGTTGCTGAACCACCATGACGTCCACAGACAATGTACCCTTTTTTAAGAAAAAGAAAGGAGCTAGGCCTGCTACGGCTCGAAAGCGTTCAGCCTCTCCAGGCGGCACCGACTCACTTGATGCTCCAACCACTCTCAAATCACAAGTCGTCCTACCAAACAAAAAGGCGGCCTCCAACCTGCTCAGTGCAGGAACGAAACGTACTGCATCTCAACGGGAGGGTCTCGAAGACTCTGAACCGCCAGAAAAGGACGGACCTGATGTGAAATGGACAGCAGAAGGGTCACACGTCAACCAGGCCCTCGATATCTTGGCTGGAGACGAGGCGGAGGAGCTGTTGGCCAAGCGGCGGAGGAAGGAGAAGCTCGAGGCTGGGGAGGACGAGGACCTTCCAGACGATGGCCAGTACCGTGGCCAGAACGCCTACCGGACTCTCATCAAGAAATCCACTGAAACTCCCAAAGCCATGCGCGTCGGTCCTCAAAGGAGCACCAACACCATTCGGACAGTGACAATTACAGACTATCAACCAGATGTATGCAAGGACTACAAAGGTAAGTACCCTCGTGACAGCTTTCTCCGGAACTCTTATCTAACTCTCTCTGACGCGGCTATTTAGAAACTGGTTATTGCGGGTTTGGAGACACCTGTAAATTCCTCCACGATCGCGGAACTTGTGGGTCTTCCCTTTTCAATTGGTAACATGACGTCCATTGACTGATACAGTTATGTCTGCCCTTATTGTAATCAGACCTCGCCGGTTGGCAGCTGGATAAGCTCGCGGAAAGCTCTAAAGGCAGAGCGGATGATGACGACTCAGGATCCGATTCAAGCGATGAAGAGGATATCCCTTTCGCTTGCCTGATCTGTCGGAAACCTTATACAGAACCCGTCGTGACCCGTTGCGGTCACTACTTCTGTTCAGCATGTGCAATCAAGCGGTTCGCCAAGACTCCGAAATGTCTTGCCTGCGGTACCTCGACTGGAGGCATCTTCAACCGTGGAGATAAAATTATCGAGAAGATGAACAAAAAACGGCAGGAGGAGGAGGGACAGGGTTCAGGGGAAAGCGAAGGAGATACAAACGTCCAAATTGAAGGTTTGGACGACCGACAGGGCTCAGATGCAGAGGACTAGCGCTAGGCCGATACTTCCGATTAAGTTGGTCGTTTCGAATAAAACTTTCTAAACGATTTACTAGAAACTTTATTTCCGCCTGTCGTCCCGCCCGGCTGTTCGTGAATCATATTTTCAGATATGTTTTGCAGAATTCTCGAGACGGGAGTACGATGTGATTTCTAACCGGGGTTAGGACGAGATTCCATTCCGAATTCCGAGAACTGTAGCAAGAAGGCCTATACTACCCCATTGTCTGGTACCGATACGACATGACATGACTTATGACACAATCCTCGAGGAAAGTGGAAGCACTGTAACGTTCAAGGCAGCTTTCAATCACGATGACCGCCCTGGAATTCTGACAGATTGTTGCGTGGGCTATCTAACCAGTCAGGTGATTTGGACCCTTACGTTCTGTAATCGTCCCAGCGACCAATCCGTTGTTTATCAAGGACTAGATCCTCGACCTCGAAATCATCGCCGCGATCTCAATTGAGATTGGCGATTGAGCGAATTCAAATTTCAGGGTCGCAAACCGAACTGGTCATACGATCACTGATACATATCCTCCCGCCCATCCAAGTGTTCCATCCGCATGTACCCATACCAGCGCATGGCTACGGGTTTCCTACAAGAGACTGAGCGGGTTGCCGTACGGCGTAACGACAATTTTATCGCCAGAGCGCGTCACGGAAGTCATGGAAGCGGCCGAATGAATTGGGTAACTTTGGACAGCTTTTTGAGGCCAGATCAGTGACATACAGATGTGTAACGCATGGCAGAAATCAGAAGTTGCATTAGGATTAAGTACACGAATGAACCAGTAGATAAAAAGACGCTCAACCGAGCATGCTTTTAGTGCATCGCCAACTTATTCGGGTGTCGAACAAGCAATGGATGCTTGGAAACACGGGGCTATATACAAAAGTTTGTGAAAGGGAATGAAAGGCAAGCAGAACAATTAAGAACGGTGAATGCCTGGCACACCCTGTTGTTCGTAGATCCGCAAACACGTTGCGCTCAAGATATTACATGGGAATCTTGAGGATTTTACTTTTGGAAAAGCTGTTTTGAGAATACCGGCGAGTCAAACAGCCGCGAATGGGCGAGGTTGAACACGTGTGACGAAGGGCACTACCTGAAGAGTAAGGTGATAAGAAGGGAACCCTCAACGTCAAATCGAACTGGGACTCACAGAAGGCAAGTTTGGAATATCACTGTACTACCGTTGATGCCCGGGTGCCTCTTCACATCCATTGTCAACATGTCTTTTCAAAGAATCAGCCCTAAAAATTTTCTCGATCAGCACAGACTCCAACGACCAGCAAACGGATAGGGACACCGACCTGCTAAACTCCTTTTCGCAATGGCGGCAGCGATGAACAATGGGGGTCGCCAGATGTTGGGTCTCATGATGGCGCTTCCGGTCATGCGACCTGGAGAAAGTCTTGCCGCACTTTTCGCAAGGGAACCTCTCACCAGTCGGAGAAGTCGATGAACCCAGAGTGCCAGACCTTGGACGCGAAGTGGAGATACGTCCGGGTCGATGGGGACCAGAGTGCGATCCATTCATCAAGTGCGGAGGAGGGTAGGGCAGAGTGGTAGCGTATCGCTCCGGCGGAGGAAGTGTTGGTGAACGTGAGGGAACTGAGCTGTAGTTGTTGCTGTAGCTGTGCGCCGCCATATCAGAAGGCGTTGGAATAAAATGGGATTGAGTCGGAGACGACGCCGTGCTTCGTTGGTCCGCGACATACTGCCGGATAAAAATTAATCGGAAAGAACACGATCCTCGACGGGTAGGACGCACCAAGCCATCGTTATAATAACGACCCTGTGAGACGCTATGGTGTCGACCATGAGATACAGGCGTTACGCTTCGGTAGTAGTTGGTGGACACTATCAGAAATGTCAACCATTACCCTAATACCAACGAACGATTTCGAAAGACTCACCATCATTGATACCAACGTTTGTCGATCCAAGGTAATAATTGGGCTCGTAGGGAGGATAGGCAGGTGTTGTGAGAGAATAGTCTGAGCTATGGTGAGAAGGATGCCCAGAAGCGTAGGGGCCGGTGGGGTCATCAAACGTATAAGGGCGAGGGGCCTCTCGGTATTGGCTCTGCATGTTGGCGAAGGAGAAGGGTAAGTGTGTAGGATGCTGGAAGGGCAAGCGTAGGCCTAATTAGCAGAAGGAGTTTGGCCTGGTTATATAGTCGGCTCACCTGTCACTTTTACAAAACTGGCGAATACAGCTGTTCCGGAGGTGCCCATGTCGCGACTTATTAGATCGGGCGATGCATACGAGATCTTGGGGTCCGAAGGGCCGTCCAGGGTTCCCAATTGCTAGAATCCAGGTAGACTCCGAATACGAAGTCTGCAATGAGATATTAAGGCTCGTAAGAAGCTATCGAGTATGCTCACCACGAACCGATGCAAAAGCCTACTCAACTTGTATTGTGCATTGCCTGAAAATCATGCAACGCCGTTCCGGTGCAGATTTGGTGCAATACGGAGTTGCCGAACAAGGGTTCAACGAATCTCGATTATCCTTCACGGTGCCTTCAGCAGATTTAGCCCAAAAAGGGTTAGTGAAGGAGTATCAATATACCATAATAGTCGGTGAGATTGTATCGAGGTAATACCACACACCTGACAGGTGCTGCGGGCTTTTGTCAAGATAAAAACATACCGCAACAGAAAATCGGCGTGTGCACAATCCAAAGTGATGAGAGAGTGGAGAGTGGAAGCAGGGACGGGAGGGTCTTCCCTCTCTGTTGAGATGCCTGCGTCACTGGCCTGATGCCTAGTACATCGTGCGACCGACGAAATATGTCAACCAATTTGGAAATAATCAAGATATTTAACCAAAACGAACCTCCCAAAATTTGATACATCGAAGGGCGCGATCCCCAATGGCCTAAGGATCAGGCACTCTGAGGGCTGAGTCGGTGACGGTCACCAACATATTTTCTTGGTGCACCATTTAGAAACATCATAGGCTCAACTCGATCCGACTCGACCGAATTGTTCGGAGAACCGAAGCGAACCGTATCATCTAGTAATGACGTGACACCCTCCCATCCTGCCAAGACAAGGCACTATCTCAAGGTGGTTCGGAATGACATAGCTCGAATCTGCAAAAATGGGTGGAGCCTTGTCTCTCGGGCTGTGAAGCAATAAAGCTTCAAAAGGATGCATGTCCGAGCGACTATCACTGACTCCAATCTGAATCGCAGGACCTTTTTTGGCGGACGCTTTTGTAGATCACGGACGCTTGATGGTCGAAAAGCTACGGTACCTAGGGGGTAAAGTCAATTTGCGCGAAAGTTGAACACCCTCGAAGTACGGGCAGTGCGAGTCTCGGATAACATTAGCGGCATGCTTAGGGCACCGGCCACTCACAAAGCGTTCCGAGAATCAATTGCAGTTGCGGTAAGTCGTGAAAGGTTGATTCCTAGTGGAGGCTCGATATTAGAAGAAGCAATGCTGTTGGTGCGTAGAAATCGCGATTCCCGTATAGAACCGAGTCAGATTCAACGGATACTTTTCGAGAAGATGTACGTAGCGAGATGGAAGGCAACAGTTGAGAAGGGTCTTCTTCGACACCCGATGGCGCAACTCACAGCAAATCCGTCTGGTCTTTGACAATACCTGGTGCTTCAATCAGAACCAGAGGCAGGTTTAGGAATTCCCCAAAGCGTTCGGGATCCACCGCTGCTTTTGCAACGAAGAAAGAGGAGAGTCACGGCGACCAACTCGGCTGCTGGAGGCCATTGCCATGAGATCCTAACATGAACAAGCAAATGATGAACCAGGCGTTGCGAGTGATCAAAGGACGTGCAATGGCACCTTTCGACCTCGACGCATGTATTGCCCAACTCCTTCGCAAACAGCTCCTTCATGAGGCCCTCCTCCGCGAAATATGTGAAAAGACTAAAGAAGTGCTCATGCGAGAGTCCAATGTCGTCCATGTCAACGCACCCGTTACAGTTGTTGGGGACATTCATGGGTGAGTCAGATACACCGGTTATTTGGAGGATTCTCACTCGCTGTTGAAGACAGTTCTACGACTTGATAGAGATTTTCCGGATAGGTGGATACGCACCGAATACTAATTATCTGTTTCTCGGTATGGTTTTCAAGCAATCCCGAGTCATATCCGGCATTGACTTTCGGGCAGGCGACTACGTCGATCGTGGCCTTTTCAGCGTCGAGACAATATCCCTATTGACCTGCTTGAAGCTACGGTACCCAGACAGAGTGCAGTTGATTCGAGGAAACCACGAATCGAGGGCTGTAACCCAGGTGCGTGGACTATCTCGAATCGCCCTGCTCCAACCAATCATTCTTCCACAGACGTACGGTTTCTATTCTGAATGCGTTAGAAAATACAACTCTTCCCATGTTTGGACATACTTCACGGACATGTTCGACTTCTTAACGCTTTCCGTGGTGATTGACAACCAAATATTCTGCGTGCACGGTGGTAAGTCGGGCCATTTAACGGACCAAATGCTCTGTCTAACAACCTGCAGGTCTCTCGCCTTCGATCCATTCCATTGATCAGATTAAGGTCGTTGATAGATTCAGAGGTACTTATATCCTTCCTCGTTCCATCGCCATCTTTTTATCTATCCTATTGCCTAGAAATTCCACACGAAGGCCCTATGGCCGACCTTGTATGGTCAGATCCCGATCCCGAAAAGGAGGATTTCGCAATATCTCCTCGGTACGTGGTCACAGATACCTTCTCGTTTCCGCTGGCTAAGACGTGTGCAGCGGAGCGGGTTATACCTTCGGCGCAGGAGTGGTTCACAAATTCCTGCAGCAGAATCAAATGTCGCATATTCTGCGCGCCCACCAACTTTGCATGGAGGGTTATTCATCACTGTTTGACAAGCATCTTTCAACAGTCTGGTCAGCACCCAACTATTGCTACCGATGTGGCAACTCAGCAAGTATACTGGAGGTGGGGCCTGGAGGGAGCATGTACTTCAACGTGTTTGAGGCCGCTCCAGAAAATGAGAAGGACGGTCCTCAGCAACAAGCACAGCAAAATGCTTCTGGCAGAGTACGTCTTCAGTTTTGTGATTCGCTCATTTCACTTACGATGTTGTTCAGCTTCCAGAATATTTCCTCTGACCGACATGACTATGACCCTTGTATGCATACGGATGAAATATACCCCAACAATCTTCTACCCCTAGAGTCTTTTATGAACGAAGAGTTCGAATGAGAGATTTGACTTGCGCTAGCACGTTCAAGAAAGGAATTCGCCTGCGCAACTTCGCCAGTAATAGAGCGATTGAGACGCCGACAACAAAAACAATATACGAGCGCCATCTCATCCACCACAGCAATGCTAGTGTCCGAAGTAGGTCTCTCTTGCGTCGCCGGCCATGATGGAGTGCGGGAGCTCCTCGGGCAGAAGTCGAGGTTGCGGGATATCCAAAAAAAGGATTCAACACGGATGTTGGAGAGATCCAAGATATTGGAGAAGGCTTGAGTCCTTCTGTTACCGAGGGTATTTGGTTCTCTTCCGGTTGAGGTGTCGCGGGGCGGGATTCTTCCCCTTCCAAATCGGCAAGGTAAGGGAGGTCACCACCGTAATCTAATTGAAAACCAGGTTAGCGCTTTCTTCGGCAAAAGTTACCTATGAAGATTGTTACCTCTGGGTAAGGATGCCGGTGTGAAGAGTTCGAGAACCTCTGTTTGAGAAGTAAAGAATACTCTGCTCAATGCTGGACCAGGGAGGACGCGTCTAGGATAGAGTGAGCCACGGCCCCCGAGTGGTGTCTTACTGAAAAAAGTTACTCACTTGACAACATTCCACATGCCACTATGCGTCCAAGAGTAGTTCATCATGAACACTGAAAACAAATTAATCAAATGCGCCTCGTGTCTTGGATAGTTCAACCTACCTGCCGCTAGCATGCCAGGAAACCTTGGATAGACTTCACGCACAGCCCATGTCATGATGTCGAGACCCTGTCAAATTTGGCGAAATGTTTTTGGTCAGGAATGGATGGATTCGCGGAACAGGTTTGGAGCCGTTAGAACTTACTACACGTTGAAAGGTAAGATGCTGGAGGTCTAGAACCACCGTGCACTGCAAGGGAATGCCTTGCCCCCGACCGACGTTCTTTCCAGCTTCGTAAAGGTTCATTCTGACTGTCTCGAAGAATTGCATTATTCCTTGCTTCGCAATGTCAACCTCGACTTCAAGGGGAACCGTTTCAACAATCACGATGGGTCGTCCACAGGGGTCAAGCGCGTCCAGGGACAGGTAATGTACATTGGACATAGGAACCGGTTCGGCCTTCTGCCATAGATTATCGAGCCTCCAAACCAGGTTCTTTCGAATAGCTTCGAGGGTGAACGACTTTGTGAACTGGTTTTTCTGATGGCAGGATCGTCAGTCAGCACGCTGTCAAACGCAAGAGGCAAGACTTAGAATAGCATTTGAACAGCTCACCCTTGCGATTCGGAATATGGAACCTTCGAACCCAACGAAATGAGTGGGACACGTCTCCTATTAGGCATAAGACACATACCCGTATCAGAAAGCCATTCTTTCGCCCATTCCGTGGCATCCGGAGTGAGATTCAGCTCGTCGGTGACGGAGGGGAGGATATCGCGAATCAGAGTCTCTTGAAGTTTCTGCACGTCCTCTAGGTTGGTGTGGTATGCTTCTAGTAATTTATCACAGTTAGCTCGTAGCTGTTCGTATATCTCCATAACGAGATGCTGCTGGACTGAGAGAAGCCAGCTCTCTTGTCGATGCCTGAGCGGAGGAAGCCAAAATGCACTAGCTCCTGCGCCGGTCCCCGCAGCATTGACCCGGCCTGGGCAATCTTCCCACGATGATCATGGCTCAACCGCGAGTTTGCATTCAATGAACCCGAGAGCAATTATTGACCGGAAGGAGACCAAGTATTAATTGAAGTAGTCATCAGAGCATGTCAAATTATACGTGCTATTGTTTATCCCAAGAAGAATCCCTCAGGTTTCCGAGTCTGTATGGATTGAATTACTTCGTCCTGTTTAGTAGACCGCTTGGCATCTGCCACCCTGCTCGGGATGGACTTCGAGGTTCTGATGGAGGGGATTGGACTCACAGCTCACAGAAACGGTAGAAAAAAGTGAAAGGAGCTTCCAGGCGAGAATTCCCGAGTATTTTCGTTTCTTTGGTATTTCTCACCGGCGCAGGTCGCCCGAGAAAGGGCCACTCTACTACTCCCTTCATCCAGACTGAAGGGGTTTGAGCTTTCGAATGAACTCCCCCCTTTACATAAATAAACGCCCAACAGGTCGATAGAAGGATCTTGTGGATGTCACATCTGTCACTAGTCAGGTATTCACATAACAGGCGTAGGAACCGAGAGTAGAAGGCCCCATAAATTGGTGCAATTAATCCTCGACGTAGATATCCTTCCAACAGACTACGAGAAGAGCTGGGCTGACCTCTCGAGTCTTGGGTGGTTCAAGATGAGATGGTATGAACTGACGAGTAATTGGGCATGATCCGCGGGACTAGAGATAGCAAAGTAGATACACAAATGATCCATTTTTATCGCAAACTGCACCAGGAAGAAGCCACGATAACACCTGCATACGCTGGGCTTGATAGAAGTCGGAGAGCAGATGGAAAGGTGCAGATTTGAGAGTCAATAGAAACGTTGGACCACACGCCCCAGGGCGTCCGTGCGGTACCACAAGTAGCATAAAACAATCGACGAGATCTGGCAGTGGGAAGAAGCCGCCATAACACCTGCATAAGCTGGTGTTAACAGCTGGAGAGCCAATGGAAAAGTACTGATTTGAAGGTCGACAGCAATGTTAGATCACACGAGCTACCACAAGTAACATAAAAATAATCGACGAGATCTGGCAGTGGGAAGAAGCCACCACAACGCTTCCATGAGCTGGGTTCGTTAGCAATCGGAGAGCCAATGGAAATGTGCAGGTTTGAAGGTCAACAGCAATGTTAGATCACACACGCTGCTACAAGTAACATAAAAATAATCGACTAGATCTGGCAGTGGGAAGAAGCTACCATAACACCTCCATAAGCTGGGTTTGTTATCAGTCGGAGAGCCAATGGAACTGTGCAGATTTGAAGCTCAATAGAAACGTTAAATCACACGCGCTACTACAAGTAACATAAAAATAATTGACGAGATCTGTCAGTGGGAAGAAGCCACCACAACACCTGCATAAGCTGTCTGGGAGAAGTCGGAGAGCCAATGGAAATGTGCAGATTTGAGGGTCAATAGAAATGCTGATCCACCGCCTCAGGGCGTCTGTGCTACCGCAAGCAGCATGAAAATAACCGACGAGATCCGGCTCGATTAATTTTCACAAGCAGTGGTGTGCAGAAACGAGGTGACATGTGAGGAGAGTGGCTCGGTATGTGACCAGATATCGGCGGACTTGAGGATGTCAGCCTGGATCTGGACGATCATAGTAGTCGAGTTTGGTCGAGATGCAATCTCATCCTCGTGAACCTGTTTCTGGAGAAAACGTCGTAACATCAACCAGGGTCAGGGTTTTGCTCCAGGGAGCACGAGTTGGGTTCCAGTGAAGATTTCCTGACCATGTGGTCTACTGATATGACTATTCTTGAGGTTTACTGCAGTAATCGCTACTGTGAGCCTTTCCAAAAGGAAGACCTCAAAGACACATGGAGCATAAGCACGCCCCGAGTCAAGTCAAATCCAGAGATACGCCAAGAAGTCAGACGATTGTTGCCCGAATAGAGGAAATTTGTTTGCAGTAGGAGAAGTAGGATCCGCCTGCTGACAGTGATTCAAACACAAGAGATATCGATAGTTTCGCGATGTGTGCTGCGGACTCGGAAGGAACAGTCCCGTACCCAGGTCATCATGGCTTTCCTTCGAGAGATATCGTGGCCATAAGCGTTTAGGTTGAATTTGACGTCGAGAATGCCTTATTGGTTTCTGAAGATAAGGGAGTAGACCCTTGGAGGTGACATCAGCATTGCGACGATAACAACTAGCGTCCGCAGTTCATTGACGCAGTTAAGGGCTCTATCAAACCAGCTCAGTCCCGTTTCGAGTTATGCATCGTCGTGGTTCGTGTCATAGATAAGGTCGGTATGTATCGTCGCTGAATAGTGGTGGTGACGTGAGCTGTCTGCATCGAGAATATGTCCGAACATAGCCGGTGCGAATGGTCCCGTCGATAGAATTTATGTACAGCTTTGCGGGGTGCCTTATCGCTGTGGACAGCTAACATGGCAGTCGATCTAGATTGCCTGTGATATGCCTCGAGTTGAAGAATGTGTCGGCCGTCGTCGCTCTCGGCCAACGTATCGTGTGGTGCAAAGATAGAGGCAGTGACCCAGCTGTATCGTATTTGTTGCGAAAATTTCTCCCTGTATCAATGTGACGTCGGAAAAGGTCGCTGCAACGAGGTTGGATGAACTTAATCTGGTGGTGTTCTGTCGAGAATTTTTATACGAACCAGGATGCACATGGTCCGTTGAGATTAAACGGGTTTTGGAAGTAGGAAAAACTCTGAAACATACACTGCGCTGTGCACACGGATTTTATCCATTTAGCACTGGACTCCGAGCTTCGGTAGCTTCATCTCTAGCGCCCTATTTTTCCAAATTTCCAGAGGAACGTGCGTACTTGGAAAGAGGTGGTGATGGTGGCACGAGACCATACGGCCCCGGCGCGACGGTGGCTGAAATTATCGTGGGAATAAGTTCAAATCTCCAACATTTTGACTTCCAACTTGTTCTTCCAAGTTTCAGCAGCCCTCGGCTACGAGCGTATTCGGTTTTACAGTTATCACCGATTTACCAAGTCAAATGCCTGTAAACGAGTCATGTCGAGAATTTTTTGCTTGGTTTCAGAGAAATGGAGGAACGGTCGATTTGACTGTTATGGGCATCGCGGACTTCCCGTTGTCGGAAGGTGGTCGAGGAGCGGTGGCCTTGATGGACATCCCGGTCAGTATTGCTAGTTGCATGATTTGTTTCACGTCTAATACGACAACGAAGGAAGGGCATATCCTATTCTCGATACCCCGCAATCTAACCCTCTCAACTCGAACATCATCCCTGCCATCCGTCTTCGGCCTGGAGGCCTGGAAAAATCTCGAGCTTCATACAGGATGGTCAGGTCTAATCTTGAGCATGATTTGGGAAGCCGTCCAAGGTTCCAATTCAAGATGGGCTGAATACCTCAGTGAGCCTATAACCTTTTCTTTGGAAGGATCGCGGCCTCACCCTATTTCACAGACATCCTACCGGACTCTTTCGATACCCCCATGTTCTGGGATGAGAAAGATCTTGCTGAACTTCTAGGAACATCTATAATCGGTATGATAATGAGTGAACCTTGAAAGCGGAGCGATATTCATACACATTGAGGTAGAAAAACTGGGAAAGGACCAAGCTGAGCGCGACTTTGAAGCCAAAGTGAAGCCGGCCATACAAGTACGTGCACGCGTTTCTCTTCCAACTTCTTTCTCCAACTGATTTGTAGAGTAGACCAGATTTATTTCCTGCGGAACACTCGAGCTACTACACATTGCACACATACCATGTTATGGGTAGCCGCATTCTTTCCAGGAGTTTCGGCGTTGAAAAGTGGCGATCAGACGAGGACGACGACCACGAGGCGAACAAATCCATGGGTAGCTCGATGGACGTCGATGAGCAACATCCAACAGGTTCTAACGCACAAGACGACAATGATAGTGCGGATGAGGATAATGACGACGAAGACGAGGAGGATGGCCACGATTCGTCTGATACTGCTATGGTCCCAATGGCCGATATGCTGAATGCTCGTTACGGTACTGAAAACGTATGTCAAGTCATTCACTCTAGTTGGGACATTTTTAATGTGTCAACAGGCTAAACTATTCCATGAAAAAGATGAACTGAAGATGATCACGACTAAATCCATCAAGTGCGGTGAACAGATAGTGAGTTTTCCTCTCTCTCTCTCGTGACTTCACCTGACTGACGATTCCGAAGTGGAACACCTATGGTGACCTTCCGAATTCTGAGTTGCTTAGGCGCTATGGTCACGTCGATATTCTCCCACTTCCGAACGGAGAGGATGGTAACCCAGGAGACGTCGTAGAAATTCGTGCAGATGCAGTTGTGAATGCTGTTCGCGAAGCCCATCCTGACCTCACGACCGAAACTATCACAGAGAGAATAGATTGGTGGCTGGAAGAAGGTGGGGATGAGTAAGTATCTGTATCTTCAGTTTCCTGTCTCTCATGCTGATGTGTTCTGCAGTACCTTTGAGTTCGATCTAGAACTGGATTACCCTGAAGCGGTTCTCTCTATTGTCCGATTGTTCTTGCTATCTGAGCCCGATTTTAAAAAGGCTCAGACAAAAGGCAAACCCCCAAAGCCGAAGGCTGACGGAGAGGTTCTGCCCCTCTTGCAAAAGGTCATTCAGCAGAGGTTGAAGGAGTATCCAACTTCGATTGAGGTATCCCCGTTGATTTCCAATAGCCCCGGGTTATCACTAATCACATACTACTTGCAGAAAGATGAGGCGTTGTCGCAAACCGAGACTCTCCCCGTGAATCTTCGAAATTCAGTCATAGTGCGATTGGGAGAGAAAAGGATTTTGAATGCCATTCTCGCCAAACTCGTGGCCGATTTACGGCAACATGCCAGTGGCAACCAGAATAAGCGGAAGTCAGACAGGCAGGAAGAGGCTAAAAGCCATAAAAAGTCGAGACGGTGATCATCGCCGCAGTTATAGACTACGTAGGACTACGCCGCATTCATGTTTGTTACGATAATGCGTCATCACTATGGAATGCGCTTGGCGATGCGGTGCAACTGCGCATGACCGTCGCCATAAAACACACAATTGACAATCCGATCTCCCATTCCTGTCCCCTTCACTACAATGACTGATACGAAACCCACACCCTCGTCCCCCGAGCCACAGGCCAACGCACCCTCGCCAACACAGGCTAGCAAGCCGGCAGAGTCGAGTGGCGGGAGTGAGAATCCGTTTGAAGACGCCGGCGCATCGGGGGCGTCAACGCTGAGCGCTCCTCAGGCGACAACCTCCAGTCCTCCTCCTCCTGTAGATCTGTCTTCAAGACCAACGCAATCCCCCCCCTCAGCAGAATGTTCCTGCAGGCGATCCGAGGGTCGCTGAGTTGAAAGCAATGTTTCCAGATTACGACGATGCGGTTCTGTATGTGTTCATTGCAACAGAAGAGGATATAACTAGTGCTCACAATTGAATTCCACAGGCTCACCATTCTCGAGAGCGCCAATGGAAATCAAGAAAGCGCCCTAGAGATCTTGCTAGGCATGAGCGATCCTAATTACAGGCCTGACCCGAACGCATTTGCTGCGCCGCCTGCACCGATGATGGTACGTCATGGCCACAGCCGGATCCATTAACCTGACCTGACTCTCCTTTTCACTGCGTAGACTCAGGAAGAGTTGGACGAGCAGCTTGCAAGGCGATTGACGCTGGAGGAACAAGACCAACAGGTTCGATGGCAGCAGCAAGCGTACGGTCCCCGCCGACAGAACTCGCGACCGTATGACCAGGGTTACGATTCCCCCGCATCTCCTCCCGCTCAGGGTGGCCCTGGAGGAAGGGATACCATGACAGAGATCCAAGATTCCTTGACCAAGGCTGCAGAAGGTAAGCTTCACCGCTCCCATCGTCCCTTCTGCTGGGGTTGCAATAAGATAATAACTTTGATTTCATTCATAGTCGGGAAGAAGACAATCGGTGGCCTCTTTACCAGAGTCAAGGCTAAGATCCAAGAATTCGAGCAAGGAAGGTCGAACACGAACCAATCGCAATGGGCTGGCGGGTATGATCCTCAACAACAGCAGCAACCTTATCCCCAGCAAGCACCCTATGCTCAATATCACGGATCCGCTGGTGCTGCTTCTCCTCCGCAGGCTTCGTATTACGATCCAAATGTTCCTTCTCCTGTCATCTCGGAGCAGACCTTTTCGCCCCCGAGCCGGACACCTGCCCCCGCAGTCCAAGGTTATGATGCTTCTCCAAGCAGCAGTACGTCCTATGCTGGTCATTCATCGTCGAAGCTGAGCACTGAATTACCCTTTGTAGCTGCTGCTACGGCCCCCAGTCCCCCGCCAGCGACATCGTCCACCGCTGGAGCATCCAGCGTCCCACCGCCCGCCTCGAATGCTGCTCCCATTGACGGAGGTATGTCCGACGATCGTGCTCAAAAGCAGAGTATAGCTAATGCGCAGCCAATTTAGGCAAACTTGGCCTTCTTCCCAAACGGCCCGTCTCCCTTGTACGCGAAACTCCTCAACCTCGACGATCGTACGACAGCGATGATGGATTGGAATACGCGGAGAATCCTTTTGAGGAGCAGAATTCGAAGAAGTAATCCAAGTAATTCTGACTGGGGAAGCGTCCGAGTGTTTTACGTGTAACGATATCGATACCCTTTCCTATCTTTCTCGTGGTTAAAGGACATTCAGAACTGTAGCATACCTTGGTTGTTGTTATTTCGAGTAATATGTCATCAAACACGATCCTCTATGCTCATGTATTGATACTGCAAGACGGCAGCAATAAATTACAAGACGTAAGGGGAGACCACGGCCTTCGCTGCCGTTGTAGCGGCAGCTTCGAACTCCCCCGCATTCGTGACCATGAGCAGCCCAACTGGAAAGGGGTTTGAGTACAATGCGCGGAGAGTGTAAGGAGCGAGATACGTACCAATCAGCCCGAACAATCCCAGAATGCTGCCAAAGACCTCGACGACAAGGACCTTCACGAACAGGTCAGGATCCGCAGCGTCTGAAATGGCAGCTGTAGCGCCAGTGACTCCGACGCAGACACCACAGAGCAGGTTGCACAAGCCGACAGTGAGTCCACCCCAGAAGAGCGCAAAGCCTTGCATATTCCAAGTTGAGCACATCTGAACAGTTAAAGCGGAGAGGTGGGTCTGACCTGTGTAATAGTTGCTGGGTGTGTAGAGCTCGGCTTCAGCGATACCCTGAAGCCTTGAAGAGTAGACGATTCCAATGATCTTACGGCGAAAGATGCAAGTTAGCTCCCAGCAGCAGTGTTCACATAGGTCATAGACTCACGACTCCGTAGATGGCGACGACTTCACAAAAGATGATGCTGAAGCGCAATGTTAGTAGCCAGCCAATACTTTGAGGGCTTGCGAGCATGCCTAATCAAATTCTTGGTCGTGATACGAGGTGCGCGGACACCACCACCAAGGATAGAGGAACCGGTCACGAAGATACCCCTGCGGAAAGAGTGAGAATACAATTTGACGCGGCAAGGGGCCTGAACGCACCATCCGGCTCCAGCAACGCTCAAACCAATACACAAGCCCATTCCAGTAGCCCCCCAGGCATAAGGACTCGATTCTTCAAGAAAACGACCGACATTGAACGCTTCTCCAGAACCTAGAGGTTGACCGGTGTCACTTGAAGGGCCTTTGCTTGCAGACAATTTAGGGTAACGCACCAGTGAAAAGGAGGTAAAGAGCTATGACGATGATAAGGAATGAAGGCAGCCCATAGCTGTAATATGTATAGAGCCCCATCTCGTCGAGCTGAATGTTGCAGTTGAAGCCGAGCTCAGCGCTGTCACTGTTCAGATCGCTGCGCCGTGTTGATGGTTGTTTGCTTTATGACGGAACTGCTGCCTTAGTTGGGCGCGGTGCTCTACCATTGCATCCATGTACCATCTTCTCAAAGGTTTCCATGAATACTTGACGAGGTGAGTTTACTTCCCAAAGTCGAGTGCAGCTTTCTAAATTGCTCAGGAAAGAGGAATTCTCAGTGATTATCATAGGCCTTGACGGAGCCGGCAAGACGGTAGTCCTGACCCCTGTTGCCTTACCACACAAGGCTAATATTGTCTCCTAGACCTTGCTAGAGAAAATCAAGACCTTGTATAATGATACCCCTGGATTGTCTCCGGACAAGATAGGCCCGACAGTAGGGCAGAACAGTGGGTACAATGAGCCCTAGTTTAGCTTCAGCCGGCTCATGGCCTCCATTCAGCGGGAAAGATTACTTTGCCCTCCACGATTCTACAGTTCTGGGACCTCGGAGGTCAGAGGGGCATACGCAACATATGGCCCAAATACTATGGAGACTGTCATGCAGTGGTGTACGTCCTCGATGCTGAAGACCGAGAAAGACTGGGAGAGGGCTGGGAAGTGTTCGGTGAGTTCTTGTTCATCGAGTGGGGTTCATGGTTACTCATAGCGCTTCGACTTCCAGATTCAGTACTTTCGAACCCCCAAATTCTTGGAGTTCCCTTGTTGCTTCTTGCCAACAAGCAAGATTCACCGCTCAGTTTATCTGTGGACGAGATCCGCAATGCCTACGAAGAGTGGCACCAGAGTAAATTACAGAGCGCTCGTCGTGATCGCTACTCTGAAACAGAGCTCTCTATGGCTGCAAGCCGACAGCGGCTTGCTAGTCTGGACGTGATGGGTGTCTCGGCCTTGGAAGGGTGCGCAATTCTTTCATTCTCTCTCGCTCCCAATCGGAAAGCTTACCTCCTTGCGCTACATAGAACCGGGGTGCGGGCAGCAGTCGACTGGATTTTCATTCGAGTGCAGAACAGTAGACGGTACGAGTGTGACTCTGGGCCTTTTGAGCCTATCTGACCTCTAATACCCTAATCTACAGGGGAGACACACAACATGGGAACTAATAAACACAGGATAGCTAGCGAATCGAGAGAAGATCAGATCGTGAAACCTCTGTATTCGTAACCAGGTTACTTTGTTAGATACTGGTTGACGAGGGTCGAAATTTGCTCTTGATTCTTCCAGGCATAGACACCCAGAGCAACTGCGAACCCGAAATACCTGACAGGAGCCGTGTTCTGCCAGATATCTGTGAAAAGGCGCTTGTAAAAGATGAAACCTTTGGCTCCCCTGGGCATAAAGAGTTGAACTCATTAGCATGCATCCTCTTCGGACTTGTCGTCGCACTCACTTGAACACAGCGTTTGTACGTTGATCTATCATCTTGTAAACGCCGAACTTGAACCGCTCCTTTTCAATAAGCCATACAGGTCCGTCATCGGGAAGCAACCAAGACGAGGCGTTGGTTGCGGGGTCGGGATCCGTGGCAGAGTAAAAGATGGCGCCTGCGATCCGTGTTACGGGGAGCATAGGAATACCCGCGAGGAACAGTCTGACTGGAGCCCCCAGGATATTTGTATCTACGTTCATGCTTGAGGGACTGTTATCGTATACTAAGAATGATAGAAACACTTACCGGCGAAGAAAGGATGAATCACAGAGATCCTGATCCCTTTAACGTCCAGTGATCTATACATGGCTCTCATCAGGCCAAGGATGGCATGCTTTGATGCTGAATAAATGTTGCCACTCGGGATGCCTACCCATGAAGCTGAAATACACAGTTCAGAAACAGGACACAAGATGAAAGGCTTCAAGTTGAAAATCTTACCAACAGAGCCGATCAGGACAATTGCCTTGAGGTCGCCCTCCTTTTTGTTTACGCAAAGGTAGTGTTGAGCAAGGTGCACAGCTGAAATAAATAGAGTTGTCAGTCAATCTTCAACTAAGCACTGTGGAGCCCTTTTACTCACTGTACAAAACGGCGTTCAGGTTGACGTCCATTGTGGTCAACTTGGGCTGGACTGGCTTTCCATCCTTGAAGCGCACTGTGTCAAAGTCTGCTCTCTCATTGATACCAGCATTGGGAATCTAGTTTCCAAGGCAAAGGGGCACATAGAGTTTCATCTTGAGCAAAAGTAATGAGATGACGAAGACATAATGAGGTACTCACGACGATATCGACAGCCTTGTATTTGGAGATGGCCAATTCAAACAACGCGACGAGGTCTTCCCATACGACAACGTTACATTTGATAGAAGCCGCAGTTCTGCAAGTCGAACCAGATGGTTGTCAGAGGGGACAAGTTCGACTCTGGCATAGACAGACGTGATCTCACCCTCCGGCAGCTTCAATCTCGTCCACGACTGCCTGCGCTCCAGGTCCATTCAAATCTCCAATGACAACTTTGGCCCTACGGTACCATGAGCCGAGCCCCCGTTGATCGTAAGGTAAAAACTTACCCATGCTCTGCGAAGCGAAGAGCAGATTCTTTTCCTATACCACTAGCACCCCCTTGAAAGGCCAATTGTCAGTATCGTCGAGCGTGGGCGCTGGGTACAAGAAACGCGCACCAGTGATGACCACAACCTTGCCTTTGACACGGTGGCCATAAGAGAAGAGTTTGTCGTCTGGAATTGCGGTCATTTCGTTTACTTCAGTGTTAGACATAAAGATAGCTTGGATCGCGTGTGTGAAGCTGTAAACTCCGTGAGACGAACTGCTGCTAAGAAGTAGTGGGTAGTGGTGGTGTTTTGGGAGTTCTAACGCCTGCCGGTGTCTGCTGGCAAAAGAAGAGGTGGGCTTGCTGCTGTTTGTGCAGGATGTGCGCTTCGTGTAGGTAAATGGAACCACTCGATGCTGGCGTTTTCTTGATGCTGCCTGCCACGCCGCAGTTGGCCTGATGAACCGACGTCTCCGGTTAAAACTCGGATCCTTTTCCCGGGCGCTTGCCAAGACTGATGATTATCCCCGCATGAGACCAAGAAGCGCCCATCTCGGTCCTGTTTTCAGCCTATCAGGCTTTCGAGGCCTAGATACGTACAAGAATATCATGTCGGGATACATTTGGGAGTAATAAATAAACCAGTGTGCTACTATACAAGAAGCCATTTCAACGTCCGATCGTGCAGACTGGTTGAACAAGATAAAAATACGAAGAGAAAAATGAGGACAAAACCTGCAAGTAACAAAGTCGCCCCATGCCCCACCAATGTCGACTTCGGCCAGTTTTGTGAAGCACAACCCTTGGTGTTCACAACAGTTTGAGTGACTGATACGCAGTCTGTTTCTGCAGTGGCAGGAATCTGGGAAGTCAATGGCGCAGGTTGGGGATCGGGGTTGTCCTTTAAGCGTTCGCCGATATTTGATTCATCTTCGATTGAAGGAGGTGGCGAGTAAAGAGGAGGGGGAGTCGAGACACGTTCATAGTCGAACATGCCGTCAGTCTCATCGGAAGGTCCGTCTCTAGAGCTTGGATCAGGCTTCATGCAGGCTTCCCGTTCAGCGCTGCCCCCTTTGGCATCGGATGCGTGACCAACCAGCTCCACGATGTTGGAAACTATGGCAAGGACTTCATGTATTGGTTGCTCTAGGTTGCGATTCGACGCCGAAGGGCCCGCCAGAATGGAGGACATGTGTCTTCGAAGGTCTTCTTGGAAGTTGTCCGACGGGAGTGACTCCACCGTCTGCCGTAGTGGAGGAGGGTCGTCCGATTCATCTTCTAACTCGCCACCTCGGTCTCTCTGGGACTCCGCTATGCTCTCTAGAAGCCCAACCGCATCGTCTGACTTCCCCGAATTCCATAAGAAAGCGGCGACATCACAAATGCTCTCAAGATACTGCATATCCTGAGCAACATTGCGAATGACGGCTTTCGAAGACGTCTCTACCGCGGCTTTGGCGAATGGCAAAACATTTTCCGGTCGATCGAAATTTGCGTAGTGGGACGCAATGATGGCAAGCGTATCGTGTCGGAGGCCCAGCGCCGTTGGTGAAACATCTCCGCCCATCTTCTCCTTGAACGTCGCGTATGCCTTCTGCAGGATGGTATCGAGTGCTTCGCGGTTTCCCTGTAGGGCGTAGCAGTGAATGAGGTGTTCGTATGCTTGAAGCTGCGCTTCTGTTGCATCAGGTCGACTTCCGTTGGATTCCAAAGCCGTCGCCACGTCCAAGGCGACCTCTCTTGCCTGGTCAGGCCTTCCTGAAAGGCGAAGACATTGGATGAGCACGGTGTGCTGGTTAGCCTGGGATTCTGTCACGGGGGAGGACGACGAAGCGACAAGTTCGTAGACGCGCAAAGCAAGGGTGTATGCATGCGCATGCATATCGGTTGAGAGCAGATATTCACAGACATGAAGGAGGATGGCCACGTATAGCGATTTGATGGTGTAGTTTTGGGGTTCGTTCAGTTCCGTCTTGTGGCATAGATCGATAGCCTCTTGTAAGATTTCCATTGCGCGCAAAGGTTTCGCTGATTTGAGTAGGAATACGCCGAAATCCTTGAGGCATGAGATGAAGTCGGATTGAAGGGCGGGAGATTCGGGGAGAAGGTTGCGATAAGTGGAAAGGGCCTCTTCAACTGCTGCGACCCCTTCAGACTCCCGTTCAGCATTGATCATGGTATATCCGAAGAGGATCAATTCTTTCGCGACCTCAGCGTCAGACAGAGCGGTTCGACAACGCTCCAACACGATCTGCGCGTGGGGTACAATGCGGGCGCGATTGGAAAGGTCGATCTTGTCGCTTATGTCGCGAAGGAGTTCTAGGATGCGGGTAAGTAGATATTGGTGTGTGCTTTGCAATGCAATAGCATTGGTGGTTGCTCGCTGTACGGCGTCTAGGGCTGCGCCAGGACGTTCAGCTGCGAAGGCGACAATGAGTCGATGGATGCTTTCAGCAAGAGCCGGTATGGAGAAAGGGGGGTCGGTTTCGAAGGAAAGATAGAAGTAGGGGGTCTGGTCAATGATCCGGAGGCCTGTCTCTGTACGTTGCAGACGCTCGATAACGGAGTCGAACGATTTAGAGCCCAGAGAACACCCTCCGTTCCCAAGGAAGTAGAAGCTGTTATCTTCTGTAAATATGAATTGCAGAGTGGAGATGTGCTGGGATTCTATGCTGATCTGTTCGGCGTCCTTGGGGTGCCCGAATTGGCGAATGAATGCGAAGATATACAGGGAGCGGAAATAATGAGATGAAAACCGCTGTGCGTCGATGGTGAGGAGCTTCCAGTAGAGGATGACGACGTCCTCCGCATAGGACAACGGGCCGCCTTCGTTTTCATATATCGTCATTAGGATGCGGAAAACGGAAGAGAATACGCGGTTTGGGGTATTCCACAATACGTGGTTGTCGAGGCCGTCTTTGGAGACAAGGGATAGGTAGTATAAGGCCTGTTTGAAGGCTGCAAAAGCTTCGTTATATTTCCCTTCATTTCGAAGAGCGTCACCGTAGGCTAAGCAGTTGTTGCACCCGGAGAAAAGGATTGTGAAATTGGCAGGCCGACTTCCGGCGAGGAACTCTTCGACTAGCTCGGAGTAGAGGGCCTTAGCTTCTGCCAATACCTCCAAGGACTCCGAATCTCTTCCCGGAACATTGCCTAGTGCTTCGCCATGAGTTTTGAGACTTATGGCGAGCACCGGTCTAAAATCCAATTCGGGGTATGTCTGGCATATGATGCGATAAGCCCCAACGGAATCTTGACTTGCCAGTAGGGCTTCCTTGGGTAAACCCGAGTTGCGAAGGAAGACGGCAAGATTCTTGAGCGCATGGGCGAGGTATGGGAGGAAGATGTTGGTTCCACCACCGCCGACCAGGTTCCGAAACAGTTGAACGGCAGTTTTCTGGGCAGCGCACGCTTCTCTGGTGAAATCGAGGTCATTGAGTTTGATTGCGAGGGACTGGAGGTCTCGGGCAATTTGCGCGATGGAAAACACGCTGGACGTGCGAAGTGTCCGGGACAACACCAGCACATCGGTCACCAGGAAATCATGGGGGATGGATTCTGAAAACTCGGGTTGGAAGCAGAGCGGGAGAGTGGAGGTTTCGGAGATGGGACCCCGATAGCCTGGATGGGCTTCCATCGTATCGAGGACTGTTCTGAGCTGCAGGCAGAGATAATCGTTCTCGATGCTATTGCTACCAGGGTACTTTCAAATTCAAGTCGTCAAAAACTAGCACATTGAATGAATCCAACAGGAATGAGTACTCACGGTAGCAATTGTATGTCCAATCTGCTGTACGACTTGTTTGCCGAACCCTGTGTCCAGAAGGACATTGGTGACAAGGACTTCAAGGCGGCGGAGCTTAGCTTCCTGCTCGACACCACGGACTACGATTGAGTTCTCCAGCCGGTATGATGCATTTTCAACGCGAGCAGCAGTAAAAGCCTCCAGGATTATGAGCCGCCTGCAGCTCTGTCAACCGAGAACACACTCACCGTGAACTGAGCATAGCAAGAGGAAATAGACTCCTTAATCCTACACAACTCTCCTTCAATCTCGTCCCGTTTGTTCCATGACTTGACTGCCGCCTTCACTTTAGACAAGTGGCCTCCGTCACTCTGGCGCGCCAATTTCTGACAGCGACCTAGGAGGAGAGAAACATCACTGTTCAGATACAGCATGTTAGTCTTACAGGTTCTATGGTGCTTAGTGTATTGCTTTCTCACTGTTGTAGCTTCGAAACGGCCGAACTGAGCAGCGGGGATCCATTAACTTCTTGGAGATGCGCTTTCGCGAACTTCTCGAGGTCGTCCAGCGAAGAAATGATGTCGTTGACTAGATTCTCCAGTCGTTTCTTGTTTCCCTTGACCTGAGCGCCATGAGTACATCGTCTATGCTGTAGGGATGCAGTTAAACAAAGGCATACCTTGTCGATGGATGTCCTAATCGCCTGTGCCGCCTGCGAAATGGCCAGGACCGTACCCAGTACCGACAGTGGGTCCATGCTACCCGACGTCCTTTGGAGGGTGGAGGCGGTCGATGGGGCAAGGAGAAAGATTGTGACAGAATTGTAATGAGAACATGGCACGTCAAATAAGTATCCTGGCAATGCCTGCTCCAGAAAGCACGCGCCGGAGTAACCAGTGCTAGTGATCCTTCGGCCAACTTTGTGCACAGCAGTGACTGTGATGCAGTGAGTGTCAGTGCTCAATTCAACAACCGCACTGCGTGCGACCCCGGGCAGCCCCGGGCGCTGGTTGTTAGAGGTTCAAAAATAGGCAACACAGCCGTCATAGAGGTGAACCAAGGTATACGATTGTGCCAACACTAAACCTATATTATAACAAACATAACAACGAGCCGCCGAGATAGATAAGGGTATATAGCAGGCCAAGTAAGTTGTGTCTACAAGACCACCTTTCGAACGATTGAGCAAATCTAATAGCTGGTGTTGCTTCCCTGGGCGGTAATCCTGGACTCCAGATTTCTAAAGCACTTGAATGAGCGAAGCCACAGGAGACATAGATAGAAAAAACAAACCTGAGGGCAGCTTCCTTCGCCATGAGCTGTTGCCTCTTCTCGTTGATCTCGCGTTGCATCTTGAGTTCGATTTCGCGGAGCTAGAAACACCGTAAATACCAGGGCTGGGATAAAAACAGCGTATCTCACCTTTTCCTCCTCCCGACGGAGCTGCTCTTCCTTGAGGCGGACACTCTGGTTGGCAAGGTCCTCTGGCAACAGCTGGGAGTCGCTGTGGTTGAAATCGGATGAATAAAAACTCGGGAAACAGTAGTTGGTTTCAACTTACCGGTTGTCGGAATTGACAGCGCGAGAAAGCTTCTCAGTACGGTAAGTCTCGTAGAGAACATCCTCAGTCAAAGTCTTGAGGTCGCCTAGATGAGAGCCGAGAATGGCTCCACGCAAGCGAACGAAATCAGAGTGATGAGGGTTGTCAACCTCAACCACACCCCATGGATAGATACGCGCTCGCACGGGCTCTCCTTCAATCTCGACTTCCTCTTCGGACCCAACAACGGCGAAGGGGAGAAGAGAGCGCAAGTCCATATTGTCTTGGATGGTATCTTCATCATCTTCCTCGACATCGTAGGGGAAGTTGTAGATGGGGATGTCATAGTGTTCAATGTCCTCCACGATCTGCAAAACTGGGTTGAGAGTGCGAAGCCATCACCATGGGACCAAGACTTACACGCTTCTTGAAGGCCTTGAGCTCCTTGGGGGTCAAAGAGTCTGCCTTGCCGATGACGGGAATAACGTTGACACAGGGGGAGAGTCGACGCATCAATTCGATATCCATCTCCCTCAAACTAGAAATTTTGTTAGATGGAAAGTGGCGCGACGGACGGTATGCCAGACTTACGCGTGGCCGGAGGGCGGAATGAAATACAACAGCGCGTGGACTCGGTTGTCCTTGAAACGAGGGTTACGCTTGATTCGCGACTGCTCGGCCAAGATATCATCGTATTGGCGTTCAATGTAGTTCATGATTTCTTGGAAGCTGCAATGAACGGGTCAAAATTGATTTTTGGTTGATACGTATCGAAGACATACGCGAATTCGTTGTCGATGCTGTCACCGAATCCGGGCGTGTCGACCACAGTCAAAGAGATGCGGATCCCATCCTCTTCCAATTCTGATGCAAAGATTGCCAGTTAGCCTTGAACAAAAATTGCAAATAAATACTCAACTCACCAACGGTGACAGGCTTGATTCTGATTCCTTCCTCTTGATGGGCAGCTTCAGGGGGCTGAATAGCCTTGTGGTTGAGAACATCAGACTCGCAGAGAGTGTTCACGAAGGTCGTCCTCCCAGTGCCAGAGGCACCTACAATACACGTGTCAGCGACGCGAATGCGAGAAGAACATTGGACCACTTACCAACCACCATTATGGTGAACTGAACACCCTTGACCTTGTTCCTTCGTCGTCCAGTAATGGGCATTTTGAGGAGATTTGCGGATTTGGAGACGAAAGGACTGCTGGGTACAGAGAGGAAGAACGGGTATCGTACGAGCTGAAATTCGCTTGCTGCTCTGGCTTTAAGTAAACACCCACTGCACCGTTAGGCTTTCGCCGTTGCGATGGAACGATTCGCTGGCGCCTTTGGCTTTGGATCCTAATATGTCAATACAAACCGGGCATGGAGAGCAGTTCCCACGCTTGCTGTATTGCAGCCGGTAAGCGTTCGGCTGCCAAGTTAACGTCCAAACCACTGCCATTTCATGGATCCAGAAGAGGAGGAAGAGCTCGAGCAAATACGGTACGTTCTCCTGGACACTCTAGCACACGTTCCGTATCTCAATGTTGCATTCCGCTCAGCCGATATGAGGATTTCACGACTATAGGTATGTTGCGTCATGATGCCTTCAATCCAGCCAGTATCACCAAGCTCACGGGTGTGGTTAGATTGGATCCAGGATGCAAACTTGGAGAGAAGCCGGAGGATAAGAGAGCGTCGCAAGGTCAATATCCAGCGACGCG
Organism: Candolleomyces aberdarensis; assembly: GCA_004126415.1. Lineage (NCBI taxonomy): Eukaryota > Fungi > Basidiomycota > Agaricomycetes > Agaricales > Psathyrellaceae > Candolleomyces > Candolleomyces aberdarensis. The sequence continues at coordinate 220,417 of SDEE01000010.1, read as the reverse complement.
GGCCCAGAGGAGAGGTGACCCTCCCATGGTTCATGGCGCAAGTGAAGAAGCTAGCAGATTCGGTAGCCAGTTGGTTTGTGGTGAGCCTAGTCGGTGAGTTCCTGTGCTCTACGCAACCGTTCAAACGTCTGAATCTCTTTACTCTGCGATGTAATAGGCGTAGGCATTGGGGTCAATGCGGCAATCATATCAATTATGAGCGAATGGTTCTCTGACCTCAAAATGGGCTATTGCTCGGACGCGTGGTGGCTCAACCAGGCATTTTGCTGCTGGGAGATGGAAGGGGAAGAGGTAGATGGATGTGACTCATGGCATAGTTGGAGTACGGTGCCACTGGCCCGGTGGACTATCTTCGTTCTGTTTGCGGTGAGTTGGAAGCGCCCTGCCTCTTGAAACTCGGCATCTTATATCCTTGAAGACTTCCTTTGCCTTCGTGGCGTCTCATCTTGTCCGTTCCCTTGCAAAGTATGCCGCTGGATCTGGCATTTCTGAGATCAAGTGCATCCTGGCTGGCTTCGTCATGCAGGGTTTCTTGGGATTCGCTACTTTCTTCATTAAAAGCATGACGTTAGTGAGTATAATTCAAATTGCGTTGATTCCCCTTGTTAACATCTCTTCAGCCTCTGGTTATTGCCTCAGGACTCTCCGTCGGTAAAGAAGGCCCGTCTGTCCATGTTGCTTGCTGTGTCGGATACCTTGTTGCTGGATTTTTCGATCGTTTCAAGCGTAGCCAAAGCAAGTTTTGAATCTACGCCTATGCCATCATATTCTTGACTTATACGTGGAACAGGCAAAATGCGAGAAGTCATAACTGCCGCCAGTGCAGCTGGTGTCGCTGTCGCTTTCGGGTCCCCAATTGGTGGTGTGCTGTTTTCTATAGAGGTATGCATTTCGCAACATCCATTCATCGGCTTGTGCTCATTGTCTGTATAGGAAATGAGCCACACTTTTAGTATCAGGACCATGTGGAGGAGTTTCTTCTGTGCTTTAATAGCTACGTTCACCCTCGCGGTGAGTGTTCATGGGAGGTGAATGTTGACGAGCGCTAATGAGATCCGCTAGGCTATGAATCCATTCCGTACCGGAAAACTAGTACTTTTCCAGGTTACATATGACCGTGATTGGCATTTCTTCGAAATATTCTTCTTCATCATTCTTGGGATTTTTGGAGTACGTCCTGTCAACCTGCCGGCACATTTTCCGACTGATGGTTCACTAGGGTCTCTATGGAGCTTTCGTCGTCAAGTTCAACCTACAGGTAGCTGCCTTTCGTCGAAAGCACCTGGCAAACCATGGGGTCGCAGAAGCTGTCACACTGGCCGTTATCACTGCTATGATTGGCTACTTCAATCGCTTCCTCAGACTGGACATGACATCGAGCATGGCCATCCTGTTTCGGGAATGTGAAGGGGGTGGCAATGTTTACAACCTATGCCAGTACGTTATCCTTGTCTCCCTCTACAACTAGGACGCCTTACTGACGCCGCAGTCCAGGAGTGAAGCCCAGTGGCGAATCGCAAATTCCCTGCTTCTAGCGACCATCATCCGAATTGGACTCGTTGTCATCAGCTATGGTTGCAAAGTTCCCGCCGGGATCTTCGTTCCCTCAATGGCTATTGGGGCGACGTTTGGTAGGATGGTAGGAATCATGGTGAAGGCCATGTATACGTACGTGCTTCTCATTTCCAGACGATAATGTGATACTTAATTTTGCGTAGAGCATACCCCACTTCTGGCATGTTCAAAGTCTGCGCACCAGACGTTCCATGTATCACACCGGGAACTTACGCATTCCTCGGCGCAGCGGCAGCACTTAGTGGCGTCATGAGAATCACCGTCACGGTCGTTGTGATCATGTTCGAGCTGACCGGGGCACTGACATATATCCTTCCTACTATGGTGCGCTCCACATATCGTCGCATCCAATCCCCCGGTTTTTTATTGAACCCTCTTTTCCCAGATCGTGCTGCTCGTCACGAAGGCCGTTGGCGATTTCCTTGGAACCAATGGCATAGCTGATGAAATGATTCGGTTTAATGGCTTCCCTTTCCTGGAAAAAGAAGACCATGCTTACAACGTCACCGGTGGGTGGCGGCATGCTTCAACATATTCAAATATTCATTGACTTCTTGCTCCATAGTGGCTTCAGTCATGAAGAAGGAATTGCATACCCTAACAGAGACCGGAATGAGTGTCAAGGATATGGGTAAGGTATTGTCTTGATATCAAAACCTGGGATATTTATACGTCATTTAGAAACAATTTTATCGAACACCGATGTCAGAGGCTTCCCTATCGTCTCGGGAGATGGGGCGCTGACACTCGTTGGATACATCGAACGAAGCGAACTACGCTACGTAATAGGTGGGTGCTTCGATCATGACACCACTTCGAGGAGAAAAATCTCACTTGTCCCTGTAAGAACGGGCGAGGAAGACACGGGGAAGAATCAATGACTTGCCATGCCTCTTCACAACTCACGGGGATGATGATCTAGATTTATCCCGAGGCCCTGGACTTGAGGGAGATGAAGAACGTTACTTTGCTCCAACAACGGCTGGGGAATTACAATTCACCCCATGGGTTAACGAGGTTAGCGCTCTGGTGTTCAGCCCTTCGCGATTGTTTACGTTTACACCCACTCCAGACGCCAATGACAGCAGCCCCAGACCTTCCCTTGGAAATTATCATGCAAATCTTCAAACGGATGGGGTAAGTGCTCAAGAGCCTCCTCGCTCATAGACAAGTTTTTCACCCTTGCTTTTCCTAGACCTAGAGTTATTCTTGTCGAGGAGCGTGGGGTCCTGTGTGGACTTATTACTGTCAAGGACGTCTTGCGTTACATCGCAACCGAAAAGCCGGGACACCGACCCTCATGGGATGAACGTGGGGGGCTTGACGGCCTGTTGGAGGAGATTTGGACATGGGGGAGTGATGTGAAGGCCCGAATTGTTTCGTGGGGCCTACGTGTCCTTCGGAGGTAGCGAACAGTTGGTGTATCTAATCATAATTTATTCGACTGTATTAGTTTTGACTGATGTTGCTTTGCACACCCACCCCAATATGTCATGATGTCATGATGGGTGAGTCCCAACGTTGGAGCGGGAGGGGACTCTTCAACCCCCGAATAATACTCGTGGCCGATCGATACCTGCTTTGGAGCCTTTGGGTCTAGAACGTGCTTCCTATAAGTACTTCCCTTCGCCAGATTGTCGACCCAACACATTCTCAGAGACCATCCAAGATGACCCTCGTTCAGCACCGCGGTCCCACTCACAAATACTCTCAAGAGCTCGCTCAGTATACCCTGCGCCAGTTCTCCATGGCGAACGCCGTTCTTGACGACAGCAAGAAGACCAAATTAGCCAAGCTCCCTGGCGTCTACTCTCGAGTGTTGACCGCAGAATCGCTTACCTCTGGTTCGTAAAATATCAGGTTAAAGCGTCGATGCGTCGGTAACACTCGCCTCTATAGTCCCTTCGTCTCGCAACGACCATTCCCCTGAAGTCAAGCGCCATGCGCGATTCAACTAACAGGGGTTCTCTCAGTAAGTGGTTTGATTGCGCGACCAAAGACCACCCTTACTGACCTCCTAAGAGTTGGTTTTCTAGAACATTCATCATTCTCTGGGCTGGGTCTGAAATTCGCCAAGGATTGGAGGCAGCGGTCGTTCGCGACTGCAATACGGATATTTACTTAGTTTCTGGAATATGCCAAATTTCGTGTATAATACATAGAAGAACGTCATCTCTACTCTTCCATCATTGCGTCGTCCATCGGTTCGTTGTTCGCTTGGCGGGCAAGCTGGTACCATTTAGGATAAACCCGCTTGTATAACGACATGCAGACGGTGTCCATCTGGTTGATAGGGCCGTCGAAGTAGGCCTTAAAGTAGCCGTGCGTTCCCAAAGATTCTTTAATGTGACCGACGCGCCCATACTTTGTGTGGAGCTGAATTGGCTTGAAGTATTGGATGTCATCTGCTGACTGGGTCAGGGTCCACATTCAGATAGAAATTGCTTCACTCTACGCACCAGGATTGAAAAACATGTATCGAATGGTCGCTGTTTTCTTGTGGACCTTGAAAGGATGGCCACTGAGGATTATCCGCTTGGCAATAATCCTCGTCGTATCGGTGTTGAGGAAGGAACCATATGCCACGAGATGTGGAGCTAAAGATAGGAGTAAGCAAGTATCTCCGGCCATAAGGTCACGAACTTCGTGCTCAACTCACCTTGTGGGTCTTTCCCTTCTCGGAGAAGGGTGCAAGACTGGTGTCCATAGGTCACAGGTCCATAGATCGTTGCGACATTGGTCACACCATGGCGTAGATATCGTTCGAATTTGTGGACATTGTTTGTCCCTTTACCTCCGCCGCGTGTGAGCTGACTGTATACGGGGTTAACGAATAACCGTCGAGGACCGACACAAAGGATGAGGGGATCCTGGATATCGCTTCAGAGAGAAGACCCCAATCACAATGAGCTTAATTACCTTTGAACGGACAGAGCCTTCGTACTCCGTATTTCTCTGAACGGTGAAGTTCAGCGCCGTGACCTTGTGCTCGTGTTGGAATAGCGAGAAGACGGTCAGCCCAATTATGTTGGCCACTTCTTGGGGTACATCCCTGATATAGATCGTCACTCGCGTCCCGGGCTGGTACAACCTATCAGCTTGCTGGAGCTATCATAGGCGGTCATAAACGCACCTCGACTGCGTTTACAGCTTGCTCTGCCCTTCGACGGACGTTCCTTTCTGTTCTCTTGAAGTCTTCGAATTGGAAAATACGTGCATAATCTCGTGGTAGATTTTCATATGGGTCCCATGGGCTGGTTCTGAACGACCTCATGCCACGATATCTTGCGAACCTTTGGCGCGCAGAAATATCTTGAGGGGTATCGATTTCATCCGGGAATGCAGTATCGTCTTCCTCCTCTCGTTTGCGGTTCCGCCATTTTTCCAGTCTTGAAGCAGGTATATCAGTAGTACTATGGGAGAGATCTAGCGTCAATACTCACTGCTCAGCTTCTTCTTCGACGTCGAGGTCTTGGAATCTAACGCTTCGCTGGTTGTCTGCCTCGTCGTCTACGGGCATCTCCACCATTTCTTCCATCTCTTCATCCCCCTGGTCGTCATTGTCACGCTCTGCGCTTGGTAATTCTCCGTCCTCGTCCTCTTCATCGGTTTCGTCGATGATCCATGCAGCCTGGTATTCACTCATCCCTTTCGGGATCCTTTTTACGGCTTTGGGTGTTGTCCCGGGTAGAGCATCAGGAATAGTTTGGTCCTGAGCGCCATCATGTCCTCCGTTCATCTCTTCTTCCGTTGGCCATGTCTGCTCGTTCGCGAGATCATCAGGATCATTAGTGGAGACCAAGGAGTCAGCGTCTTCTGCATCAGGCTCCGAAAGCAGGCTCGGCTCCACGTCCATAATCGCACCATTGCTGCGATGGCTCCTGGGTAACGGTGCGGAGAAAATCTGTTGCAAGCGGTGAGCATGTTAGAAGCCTCAATACTAAGCAGGAACTATACAGACCTTGGATATTTGGAAGTCTCCATAGTTCGGTATGTGTAGGAGGCGGTTTACCGAAAGTGAGGCTCCTCGAACTACACCAGTTACTTTTAGGACGCCATCATCCCACTCAGTATTCTCAGAGAGAACTGAGGAGCGGCCCTCCCTCCACCGTACGTCACTAGGTTTGCCTTCGGACAGAGCCCGCAACGCGTTGAGTTGGTCCGAAGGGACATGAAGATCAAAGACCCGAGTCTGGGAGGGAACGAAGTATTGGACGAAGGATAAGAGAGATTTCATGATCCCAGATCGTTGCTTGGGGTCCAACTCGGACTCCTGGGACACAACAGTAACGACTTCTGGCAGACCCTGGGATTGAAGGCTTCGCAAAAGTGTGTCCCCCCAGTCATTCACTTCTACCGAGCTTGAAAGAGCAAAGACAACATAGTCCGCAACTTTGCATGCATCCAGAGTTCCATAGAAATCTCGATAAGGGAGAGTTCTGAACTGAACTGAAGTTTTGAAGCGCTCCGCTCTGGAAAAAGTGATTTCAGTGCAAGAGATTGCTACATCTAAAGGCAGGAACTCACTTCATTTTCCAAATGCCGTTCTCGCTGCACTCCTCTGCAGAGACATCAAGCGACGCCGCAATCGCGGATACAATATTCCTCGAGCTGACATCCGGAGACAAGGGCACGACTGCAACGATTCGAGGAGCACCATCGACTCCGTTAAACAATCGGTTGGCAGACACGATCTCGCTCCTCTTCTTCGCCTGCGTTTGCTTCGCGTGATTCCGTCGGTTCAACCTCGTCTGTGTAACAGAGTTCGGGGTTGCTTTTGGGGATTGACGGGCGATTTTACCTGCATTCGTACCGCAAATGGTTAAAACGGGACCTCATGTGATGATTCCACTGCTAGACCTTTGGCATTAGCCTTGAGGGCTCCTTTGGTTGCATGTCGCGATTTAAATGGCTTGTTTTGCTGAAATCATGGAATGAAATCATGGATTCGACTGCACCATCGTAGCGAACACACCTGTTTAAGCGTCGACCTGTGGTGATGCTGACCTTCCCCCATACTTTTTGGTGTCTTCTTCTATGAAAATGGGTGATATTGGGAGAGATATCGTGTCTGGGGCATACCAGTTGATCGCAAAATCTCAAAAATGAGAACCTGATCAAAGCCGGTGTCAGTAGCAGGTGGCTGTGCCACAACCTGCTTGTTTGAGTCGGACGCGTCGAGCGACGCGCTTGCCAACTTCTCCTCTCCCCTCATCATCATGCAGGCTACACTCGATATAGCAGCTTTAAAACGTGCGCATGTGCCTATATATTTTTAAACACAACTTATACACCTGAAGCCTTCACCAGGGCTCTGAATTGCTTGCTGAGATATTCGGAGGAACTGACGATCAACGCATCCCCTCAAACCCTCACATTGTCTGCTGTGAACTCGTCCAAATCGGCGTATTGCAGATTCAATTATGACTCTTCCTTTTTCTCGAGATATTATGTGGGGTCTCCTGTGACAAGACCAAGCTCTGAAGTGGAAGAAACTCCACCGGTGAAGGGGCAACTATTGACCAAGGTGGCGGAAACGGACTCCTTTGGCATACTATCATGCTAATCACCGATGCAGTCCCTTCTATCGATTTTGAAGCATCGAACGGTGGAAAAATTAGCTTCTCGGTGCGAATTATCAATAATAGAGGGAACTCCCGAAGACAGAGCCGAGGAGGAGCAGCAAGAGGAGGAAGACAGCTTGGAGAGCAGGCTCGTGATAAAGCTGCACTGTAAACACGGTATATGCGGTGACACGCCTCCGTAAACGGCCTCTAATCGTTTTGCCTCCAGGAATCGTCAAAACACATCGTTTGGTGATGCTTACGCCGAGCACTCTCGTCGAGCCCAGCTTCCCAGATCCGACCTCAGAGTCCAAAGTTACAATAGGGCCTAAAGCATTAAAAGACGTGATAGACCATTTCCCAGTCAGCAAAGGTGGCAAATCTGATCCTCAACTCGTGTGGACGTTCTCGGACGCGGAACTGACGCTCAAGAGCTCGGAGTCCTCGATTGAGAACAGAGGTGAGTATTTTAAACAGGCGTAGGAGAGGAATGCAGTTCTGATACCCAATATGCATTACACTCTCTAGGTCGAGATCAACTCTCTACAGAGCTTGTTATGAGTGCCGAGGAGTTTGACTTTTACGACATATACTCCGTGCCTATCACGTTTGCATTCCACCTGCGAGAGTTCACCGTAAGTCTCCAAATTTCTTCATTGCAGTTCACTGACCAAGATTTCGAAGGCAACGCTCGCATTTTCTGATTCGATGACCCTTCCGCTGGATATACGGTTCACGGAACCAGCCGCTCCTTTGTTCGTTGATTGCGACGGTGATTCTTTCGATTGTTTGTTTGTCCTCTCTACCAGCCAAATTCAGTCCGGTGGACCGTCGCAAACACAAAAGTCCACGGCAAGTACTAGGAAAAGAGACCGTGAGGATACTGGTCATGAAGCTCCTCGAATCAAGAAACCTATGAAAGCTGTCCAAGTCGCACAGCTGCCACGGGCAGCGTCAAGGTCTTCAGTGACCCCACGTTCACAATCTCGAATGTCGACTACCTCAATGCCTCCTTCTTCGGAACCTGGGCAAGGGTTCGTATTCTCTCAGCCACCATTGGCAGAATCCAGCCATCGTGCCGGAACCATGCTTCCTCCCCCAGTTCCTTCGAAGGCCTGGAACGTATCACAGTCGCCGGTGGAGGAGCCCGAGTCCGACGTGGAACCATTATTCCTGCCTTGTTCTCAACTGTCACAAACAGAAATCGATGTTCTAAAGTCGACCGGTCTCGGTATTGAAGACATGAACGCGAACGAACTTGCAGATCTGCTTGATGGAGAAGGAGAAGAAGTAGACTTTGGATTCGTACCGCCTTCACAGGAGGTGGAGCAAATGGACCTCGAGGAGAACACCTTTGACTTGGTGGACGAATTTGGTGCTACCCAGTCTTCTGATAATCACAAGGCTCGTGTTGTTCTCCGCTGTTTTCGCCTTGTGTCGACCTTTCTAACAAATTCTATTGGTATTCAGGCATTTCAACCGCTATTCGAGGATTGATAGGAGGCCTCGGGGCTTGTCGATAAGGTTGAGCATCGAGCGCTTAACGATTAAGCTTTGTACCCCGATTTTGCGGTGACATTAGAATGCGATTTCACATCCTCTGGGTTCTCCGGGGAATGGTGCTGTCAAGCCGCCCATGCAATGAGGCCTGCTGCGCCTAGACACGCGATTTCTGGAAACTATGATACAATTTGACCAAATGTTTTGCTCATAGATTGCTACGCCCCTCAAATGCAGGGAAAAGGTAAACGATTCATATCCCCCCGCCCAATCCGTCCCAATTTCGAGCGTTAGGATTGGCCCGCGAGACGGAAATCACCAACACTAACCCCGGCGGGGACGTATCTTCGTCCGCAAAGAAGCTTAAGCTATGTACATGGGTGCTATTCTGGTGACATACATCACGACGCGAGGCACTAAAGAACCTCGACCCGAAAAGTAGAAGCATTCCCAAAAACATCATATTGGTAGAAAGGCCAGAGGTAGAATAAACTTTCCGAGAAAACCGAAAAAAGGCTCAATCGAACAAAATGTCATCGCAGTCCAAATACTCCATACCGCTGGAAGGGGGCCATTGCTCGACTGTGCTTGCCATCGTCATATCCACCCCACAAGTATCAACATCTGCGAGCCAAAGGTGAATGCCATCCCGATCCGTGGTTGCGAAATGAAGCTCCGTAAGGGGGTACAGAGACTTCTTCCGGTCAAGTAGCAAATCTTCGACCAGACCGGGATCATCGCTGGGATCGAAACCAAAGCATAGCGTTTGGAGATTAGGCCATGGAAGCGGCTGATCGCCGGATGTATAGTGTTGACAGAGAGGTTTGTAAATCTTGGTTGTCCCGATGGTTGAGCTGAAGGAAGAGAACGATTGGATAGAGGGAAAGAGTCGAAAGAAGGACTTGTATTGTTTTTCTGAGAGCTCGAAGTCACAGAAGGTGAGCTCTGTGAGTTGGGGAAAGGGGACTGTGGACTGAGGGTTATCCAAGTCGCCGTCGATGTCGCTTTCCTGCATGTCTTTTAACGTCAAGGAACGGAGAATGGGGGACTGAATGTTGGCGAGAACACCCTTGAAGATCCTCCCATCTGTGCCACAGATACGCAAGGATTGGAGAGCAGGAAGGTGAATGAGAGAAGTGGGAGTGGGGGCCATCGGCCATTCGCTGGTGGTAAGCATGTCGCCGTAAACCGACAGGTGTGCGAGGTTGGTGGATGCTGTCAAGAGGTCCTTGAATGTCGCGTACGAGATTGGGATGTTATTGGTCTGCTCCAAGTGAAATACGGTAAGTTGCTGTAGGGGTGGTCGGAATAGGTGAACCGCCATTCCTCGAAGGCGGAGGAACTTGAGATTGAACGTGCCTTGCGTAAAAACATCGTGTAGGGTCAAGTTGTCTCGCTCGACGGAAGGGTCGTCCATATCCACGGAATCGATGGACAGCGTCAAGAGCTCCAGCATCTCAGTGTGCCCATTGGAGAGAAGACGCACAGTGGAAAGGTCTCGAGCCAAAGTGACGGAGAGTTTGCGCCAGCGCTGAGCATGACACAGTACGATTCGTACCATATCGTGCACAGCGCTGCTCCGACAACGTGGACAAACCATTACTCGTACGTCCAATGGGGCCGACTGAGAGCGTTGACAATAGGCCTCTACTTGAGCCAAGGTCGTTGAGCAACACGTAACCTGGATCGTCGTCCAAAGGGAAGGGGTAGTGATAGCCACGCCACGGAAATATTGGGATACATGAGTGAAGACCTGTTCGCGAGGCTCGGACAAAGTCCTGCGGGACCTCTCAGGTTCATCCATGCTTTCCAGCTCTCTGTCTTGCTGATCCAGAGCAAATATGCGAGCAATGAGTTCCGGAGGCAGCGAGTACACCGAAGTGTCATTCACAGAGCGCTCGGCGGCACGCATCTTCACCTATCGCAGAGATAAGTGGTGTGAAAGAAACACAAAGGGTTCATTCTCGCCAGCATCCTTGATTATTTGTATAGGGTTTCTAGATGAGGAGGGTCTGCGGCGTTCACAAAGACAATTCCCATAAAGGATCTTCCAATTTCCCGCACCTAATCATTACCTCGCTTTAAACTTTGTACATTCGAAAAGGAGAATTTACAACGGGGCTTATACTAGAAGAAGCTTGACAGATGACATAACGGAGAGTTCAAATGCCGTCCACTCAATTCAAACCTTGCGCCAGCTGTATCTGCAAGAGCTTAGTACGGGCCAGGAAACTGGAAGCAAGCGTGGAGACATACCTCCTGCTTGGAGATAGTGCGCAACTCTCCAGGGGACGAAACCTTGCCGGTCAATGCGTGCGTGCCAATATCAATGGCTTGCCCCACCCTTCCTTTGGTTGCAAACCAGTAACGAATCTCGTCCGGAACTACTTCAATCACAGAAACTCTGGGATCGGTCTCGTCTCCCTTGTGGATGCCATCTTTCAGGTCTCCAAACCAGGCGGAGGTCCTATTGGACATGTGAGTACATCGATAGAACGATAAGAAATCTAAATCTCACGTCGAAGACCAGTACTTCTTGATAACCTCCTTGTCATTTGATACTTTCGCCTTGCCGCACACCCTAAAAATAAATTCAGTGAAACGGGGGACACAAATAGACTACAGGGACTGACGACGCCCAGCTCCCGGTCTGCTGGTCTAAAAAGTTGACGTTGACATGCACGTCGTGCTGAATCTCTTCAAATTTGTGTGAAACGTTATTTCCCAGGAAGATGAGATTCAATTGAGTATCGTCGTTGCCTAATACCCTCGTTAGAACGAATAAATCCATATGGCCACATTACTGACGATTGGCAGGATTCATCGCCCTGGCGTGCAGCTCGCCATCGTCCGAGCGTGTGGTCAACATGGCGGTTTTCACCGAGCTGATGATCTCCCTATACCCTGTGATTCGTTGAGTTGAGTATTCATGCTCAACAACGTGGAACGCACCTTTGATCTTCTCCAGGGGAGCTGGATTGCTTTCAGCCTGAGCGGTGTAAGGATCAAGGTTGGCTTGCGGTTTCGACATGGTGGTAGAAGGTTGTGGATGTTTCTGAATGAAAGGAAAGCATACTCGATTCAAAGATGTATTTATGGGCGGGGCGATTGACGTCACGATTCAGTCTCCAGTGGAGGTGACGTGAAGTCTGAGGAATGCGCCAATTTGAAAACTGTGGGGCTGATCGATCTAGAAATCGAGCCTGGAGTGTCTCGGTAGGAAAGGTTTGGTTTGAACAGCGACCGGGTAATGAGATATTATTGTACACGAAGTTGGTATCTGAACGGAATTTATTGAGAAGATGCTAGGTTCGACGGTAAAATGAGAACGTGGTTAAAAGCCGGAAAGGAAGGTTCACCTCCTGTTGGATTGAACACCTTATTTTTGAGACCATCTTGCTCCTTCTCTGTCATGTTCTTCATAACCTCCTGCAATTCTCTGTCTTCCCTAGAAATGCCGGTCGTCTGTGTCAACTTGGCCATTGTGTTCAACAATATCTGCTGTTTGTTCTCTTCTGACTTTTCAGCCAGGACCATGTCGCGAATATCCTGGACATCCGAGTCTGTCATGGGTATCAAAGTTGGATTCCGACGAATCATTGTGGGAGGAAAGCGTGTCGTGCAGGACGAGGTTGGAGGAAGGTGGCAAACAATGAGCGCGTTGTTTGCCTTCGACCTGGAAGCCAAATAAAAAGTTCAATAGGCGGTGACGTAAGCAAGGACAGCGCTGCGCGGTCGCTGCGGCTGCGCTGGTGCTATAGTACTTGAACAGAGCTCTCTGCGCGCGATAATAGGCAACCCTTCTTTCCTTTACACTACCACCACCCACACCGTTCTCTCTATCCTAACAACAATGGAAGCTGTCTTGCGTGTTACAGATGCTCTCAAATCTTTCCGGGTGCGTTGTGTGCTCTCCAATCCCGGAAATCTGAGCAATATCGCTGAACTCCGACGTGTATGTTTTGTAGGAGGCACGGCTGTCAGGGCTTCGCCCACCCCAGGAGTTCTTCGATGTCTCAAGAATATCTCGCCCCGCAGATATGAACCAAGCTACATCTGTAAGCCATAGCTTGTCCAAGGGCTCCGAACTAGGATTGATCTCTGTCCCAGCGCATCTCATATAATACTCGCTACTTCTCAGGCAAGTCGCTCACATTAGCAGTTTTCAAATAAAAAGATGACTTATCCGACTCCTGAAATAGGGAATTACCTGTTGATAATCGCACTCCTTGGCGTCTACGCAGTGTATGGTTTATCAACGTGTTTCGTGGATTGCGCTGACAAGCTCTGCATTAGTCTGACAAACTGGCTTCTCCTGATCTCTCTACTGTTCCTCGTCGGAGGATTTACCGCTATTAATCGCTTTGGTGCGTAACCCATGACTTACTTACCCGTAGCCTCCATTGATGATCGACCGATGCTTTATATTATACAGCTCCTGACGCCACCCAATTTGGCGAGCACACTATTACCCAAAAACACCTCTACACCGGTCTCTTCGTTATCGGTATCCCCATGTTCTGGCTCGCCTCGCCATTTGGGACCTTCTTCTGGTTGATTGGCGCGTCCGGCGTACTCATCCTCGGACACGCTTCCCTCCTCGAACCCGGCGTGGAAAGCGACTATGCGAATATTCAAGACCAGGTTTAAAGTTGCAGGCAATTTTACTCGTTGGTCTCCCCTATCAATATCCGTATTCATCGCCAAACACGGAGTCGAGCGCGCTAAACGGCCACGATGGGTCTCCGTGGCCTTTCTAGTAATCTCCGCAATGCCATAATTGTTCCACACTTTCGTTCGCCGATACCTTACTTTTTGAATATAGACGCGGTTTTAGAACCTGGTTCATTTCGTTTCGTTTCGATCCCTTTTCAGCCTCTCGCAGGGCCGTGTTACCCGTCTCCATAATCCCGACATGGGGTTCAAAGTCCCTTATTTACGTCCATGTTCGCGACACCACCGCATGCATTCAACGCGTCTCCATGTATCATTGTATGTTGGGCGCATGCAGAGCGCGCCCCAGGCGATTTGCGACCGGCCCATCCGACAGCCGGCTCGTTTGCGAGTTCAGACTGGCTTGACCGACCGGAAGGGTCACGGAACTCGAGCTCGTCAGGACCGCGATTAAAAAAAAAAGCCTGAAGCCTCGTTCGCTCCTGCTGGGCGCGTGTCTTGCCTCTCCATCACCATCGCCAGTCCCTTTGCAGGATGTCGTGGCCATCGATGAGCTCGAGCGCAAGGAGGTGTGAACACCGCGCGCGACCCAGTCCGCCCGCGGCATCGATGAGAGGGCCTCTGATCCATACGTCGGGGGCGGAGCCTAAGAGTTACCCCACCTCCCGTAATATCTATTATCTCACGCGTTTCGGTCTTCCAGTGCCGACGGTATGAGCGGGATCCATACCAAGATTTGAAGATCCATTTCCAAGAGGATCCAAGCCATCCCATACCAGCCAATCCCCGGACACGGGACCCCAGTGCATCATGATCGGTTTTTAGAAATCCTCCACGTCCATAGGGTACACAATACAGTTCTGTCAGCAGACATGACAGAAAACCTGGGGGAAGCCCGCTCGTTGCGTCGTTCCGGAGAAAAGTGATTCCATTGTTTTCGAGGGGTCAATGACGTTACATCCATCTGTGCTACGCCAAGGACCTTGTCTACTTATGAATGCGATATGGGTAACGTGCTTGCGTGTGCGATAGAGATTGAGAGAGAGAGAGACAGAGATATCCAACCCAGAAAAAAACCAAAAGAGTATGTCTACACAAGATATAATGTAGGGGACGAGAACGAAAACGATTAAACAAAATACCCTGGAGTAACATCCACAGCAGAAAAGCGGCAAGCGCATAATAAGCTGAGGAGCGGCGTGGGGAAAGGGGAGGGGGATATTGAAACAGCTAATAGGTTGAGTGTGTTTGAATTCTGAAGGAAGCGGTAGCCAGAGCCAAGAGCACAGGAAGAGAGCATATAGAGAATCGAGTATGACGACCGTAGTCGTAGAGTTACAGACCAAGAGAAGACAACCCAGACGATGCAACAGAACGAGATAAAGAATATAAAAATACTTGAAAGGTCATTAGAATGTCGAGTCTATCATGCTGGTCTACAGAAGCGGGAGCCATTGTCCTGCGAATAACGCTAGTCAGTCAAAGCGGGTTAACCAAGGAAAGACAGGAACACACCGATGACCATGCTAGGCAGGTCAAATAAGTCTCGTTTTATTGTAAAGCAGAAGGTGGCAGGGACGGGCGCTCCGGATGGTTTGAGTAAGACGCAATGTGAGTAGACCGACCGTGTTGTATTCTCAAATGCGTGAGAGGCGAAGTTTTCCCAGTATTCGACCACTGATTGGTTCTCGAAGAGCTGTCAGAGGAAGAAATAAATCACTCTGGGCTGAAGATAAAAAAGGAACAACGTACTTCATAAATATACTTTTTGCGCCCGACCAGTTCTTCCATAGGCCATTCTGTTAGCATACAGAACTCTGGAGCGACAAGGCAAATTTCCCCTGTGCGACGCCAAACAACTGTAGGCGTCCCACTGTAGGAAATGAGTTTGCCAAGTTCCTACACCCAAGTGAGAAAAATCAATCGAACCTCATGATCCCACGCTAGGTATGCTTACGAGCAGGGATCGCTGAAAGCATTTCTCCACAAAGATCTCGTCATCCAAGGACAAGGGCATTTGGAGCGCTATCAGCGAAGGTCGGTAAATGGCCAAGGCCCGAACGATACGAAGAATATCGTTCTTCTCAAACCTTTAGAAGGAAGTGACAAGAAGCACATGTCGAAAGTGACATCGAGTGATGATGGGAGGAAGTGAAGATGCGGAAAAATCAAGAAAAGATGATCAGAGCTCGAGTCCCGGGGGCACTCCTTCGAAAATGACAACATCATAGGGAGTGGACATACCGGGTCGGTAGATGCTTCATCAAGAAGTGGTATCCTTGGGTGTAGTCATAGGGCGCTGTGACTCTATCGTTAATGCCTTGCAACTGCGAGCCTGCTGGTTTTGGGGTTGATATATCTCCTATGGGTACGGAAGCTATTGAGCTCGGTGATCCATTGGAAAGTGGAGGGGTAAGCAATCCACGTGAGATGACATCTTTCGTCGCAATATTTTCAGCGAAAGCGCCTGTTGGTGGCGAACGGGGTCGACCTTCAAGGGGGTATCGCGGCTGTAGAGGGTGAATTGAAGTGTGGGCTTGTGCTTGTGGCGGGTACGCCAGTTCGGCTAGCTCGTCCGACTGTTGAGACTGGGGATAGGAATATGTCAGGAACGGTGGGTTCCCCGCAGTGGAAGATAAGGATGGTTCTGACGCCAGACCAAGCTGCGTTTCGCCATATGATGGGGCGTAAGTGCTGTTGCCTGTGGCTACTCGCGGAGATGTGGTGAAATCTATAGGCTCTGAGGGCCAAGTCGAATATTGTGACGGTGGCGCTGGTGGTGGCGAAGTTGGTGTTGACTCAGGAGGACTTGGGTTGCCTAGGATGGAGGACAGTATCGCATATTCCAGAGTAGCTGCTTCGGACCCAAAAGTGAAGGTCGGGTCAAAGGCGGTGGCGAGAAGAGATTCCGTTTGCGGTATTGGTTTTGCTAGCAGGAATGGTTAAAATTTTCAAGGTCCGGAATGAGCACAATGCTGTAAGCTCACTAATTGGAATGGTTACTGGCTGTTCAGCAGGAGTCTCATTCGGTCCATCAGCTGGAATGGACTTGGCTCGTTTGAGCTGCTCTGCGGACCCACGTGATGTCAGGGCTTTGGCTGCTCTGCTCCGTCAATGACAGAGGTAACGATGCTGTACACACCTAGCTCCTCGTCGTCCAGTAGATACTTTGCCTTCTTTCGATGTCCCTCTTTGCAGTTGTTGGCGATACCGCGTTTGATGCATCGTTGACAAGGTCGTGCTAGTGACACCGAGATATATGAGTGTGAAATGAAGTCATAGGACGGTAAGCACGCACAGTCGTCACAGGTGAGGTGCGCCTTTTGGCAATGGAAGCACGCCCTGTTGGCTTTCTTTTTCTTGGGCCCCTCTCTCGCTTTTCGAGGCGGTTGGGACGCTGTGGAGTCCTGCGAGTCGTCAGGCGTATCCAGTCGTTTTCGCTTGCTGGCTAAGCTCGTCTGCGACGTCTTTTTCTTGAGCAGCGGTTGGGGAGTCGAGGGCCCTGCCTGTGCGTTTGGTGCCTGTAATTTATTTTACAAACGCAGGGCGTCAGAGCGAGCGGTTCGAGCACCGAGCAGGGTACTGACCGCAAGATGAGCTGGACGAGGGGCGACGGCGTAGACGGCAGACATTGCACCGCAGACGACGTGGAACACGCGAGAACGACGGGGCAGACGGCAGGGGAGGTCGACGACGAGCGGACCGGGAGAAAAGCCACAGGAAAAGGACCAGAGAAATACGTGCTCTGCTTAATCTCCTCCAGCTGATTTTATTTGTTCAACTGTCCGAATCAAATCGAACCGCACGCGAGCGAGCCGCGGGCTTCCCTGCCAAGCTTTGCTTCCGAACTGGGGTCGGTCCACAAACCAAACCGTTCCTGGTTATCCATAGCCCGCCGTTGCCGCTGGCGACGTCGACCCTGTTTCCTGCATGGCCCACCGTCTGCTCGCAACGCTGGCGAGGTCCTTGGGCAGCGAGCAGGCAGCTCTCGAGCTCAAATGGATGAGACAGGCTGTTGCTGCCCGCGAATCATCCACGTCTCTCGACGAGATGGTACGGCGGAGATCTCTCGGCGAACCTCTGCAATATATCCTGGGTATGTGTCTTCAAGCCATCGTCCCATAGGCTGGGGCCTTACAATTTTCTATCCTATATTCTTCCTTCCTTAGGAACCCAGCCCTTCGGCCCTCTCAAACTCCTCACGCGTCCTCCAGTCCTCATTCCGCGTCCGGAGACTGAGGACTGGGTCCTCAAGCTTGCCAAGACCCTCTCCCCCACCGCTCAAAAGCCAATCACCATGCTCGACCTTGGTACTGGCTCGGGTTGCATCCCACTCCTCCTCTGCCATCTTTGGCCACCAGGAAGCTTGAGGGCGCATGCTGTTGATATATCCCCGCATGCGTTAAGCTTGGCCAAAGAAAATGCTGCTTTTTGTGGGGTGCCGCCCACATCGGATGGCTCTAGGCCAGTGAACACTTTTAGAGCAACCCAAGCAAGTTTCCTATCGAGCGACTTCCCCAGTAAGCCTGAGCTAGACCAGGTCCTTCCCATCGATCTCTTGACTTCAAATCCGCCGTACATATCATGGGAAGAATACTTAGGGCTTCCAGGTTCCGTTGTCAACTACGAAGATCCCAAAGCATTGTTCGGAGGCCCGTCCGGCCTGGACTTCTATCATTCTATCGCGCGGTTATTATGCCGCGCTGACTTGTTCAGGCCAAATGCTCTTGTGGCTTTAGAAGTCGGACACCAGCAAGCCGAAAGTGTACAAGCTCTTCTACGAAGTACGGGACGCATCGTTAATTCTGAAATATGGACCGATCCATGGGGCAAGAAGAGGACGGTCATAGGGCGCATGTGATTGGATGGGTCCGCATCTATATCACCTTGGATATCGCTTTGATGAGCGCGATGGGATGCCAGTTCTCGCACGTCACTTCGTCATTTTGTGTCACCAGAGTTACGAAGAGGAGCACGAAGAGGGCTTAGGAGATGCCCAGATATCTCCCCCGCCCTTGCTGTTATCGGCCGACAGGGGATTGACGTCATCGACAGGTTATAGTACATAGCAGGTACCCCCGCAGTCGAGTTGTATAGGCGAGTGTCTCTTGTAATTTCCCCTTTCCCAATGCAAGTTGTATTCAGACATGCGCCGAACACACACCATGTTTCATTTCATCGATTTGTTCCAGCCACATTCACGTTCCCTGGACTGCGCATACCGCTCTGACCTCTTCACATCTGAGTAGCCCACGCCCAGGATATCCCTACCATGTATCCCTGCCAGGATCCTATTATCAATTATCGCATCTTGCAGCATCATCCTTACCCAATCGATTTTTCGACCAAAAAAGACCAACAAGAGCCGCGTGTTTCGAGGAAGGCCCTGAATTCGGAAGGCGGTTTAATGTTACCTACGGAGCTATGGGCAGAGATATTCCTGTATTGTCTGCCCGGATGTCCACCAAAAGACGACCCTATTCCATGGAATAACCGAAATCGGGACGTCAACGCCTTAACGGCTCCGCTTCTCCTCTGTCAAATATGTCGTGGATGGCGTGAGGTAGCAGTGTCGCTACCTCAGCTTTGGCAGCGGTTAACAGTGTACGTCGCAAACGGAAATGCATGTCCAGCACCCGACCTAGCCGAGCTTTGGCTCGCCCGCTCAGGTTCTCTTCCATTGGACCTGTCGCTTCACCAACAAAACGAGTCGAACATGAACGCTGCAGCCGCAGGGAGCATCCTAAACCTCTTCATCAAACATACCATGCGTTGGATGAACATCGATCTTCAACTCGCAGGCCCCCGACTTGCCATGTATCCCGAAGCAGGCAAATTGGTGGCTCCAGTCCTGCAGCGGTTTCGACTACGGACCTCGTACCGGGTGTACGAGAAGGATGAGCGATATATCTTCGGCGTCTTCCAGGATGTACCTCGGTTGATCAACCTACAAGTATCGCGGGTGCCCGAGCTAGATTTGCTAGCAAATAGCACCGTCGAGGTCCCCTGGCATCAATTAGATGCGCTGTCTCTCGACTACGTGCCTTCGATCGGGACATCTCTTCATATCCTCACCAAGTGCGAAAGCGTCAGGGAGTGCACGCTCAAGGTCGATACCTTGTTCGGACCGCTTCTCGACGAACCATTGGTCCATCCATACCTCCATTCGCTATCCATCAACATTAGCAACGAGCATTTCACCGGTTTCTTCTCGAGGATTACACTCCCTGCCTTGAAGAATCTCAGCATTCATGTGCGAGGACCGTTGGAACAGTATCGCTGGCCCCAATCCTGCTTCGAAGAGTTTCTCAGGCGATCGTCTTGCAAGCTGACACGCTTGGAACTTCGCGATTCGGGAATGCGAGCTGATCAGTTCATCTCCACTCTTCAGCAGCCTTATCTGCAAACTCTCCACCAGCTCGTCGTGGATGATCGTCGAGATTGGACGTGGGATCCCTTCGTCACGGATGCGGGTCTCTATCTCATGAATTGCTCGCTTTGCATGAACGCCTCCGCCGCTCTCGCTGTATTGGACGATGATGTGGCGGAGTCGGAGTCCGACGGAGTTACCACCAATCCGTTGGCTGATCAAGCATGCTTCCTCCCGAGCCTGCAGGCTCTTATAGTGCGCGGTAACTGCCTCCAGACAGCGGATGGAACAATTGCAGATATGGTCGAATCGCGGTTTTACTTCCGAGAACATGGGGTTGCTCAGCTGCGGAGGGTTGAATTAGATTTGCCCTCGAGTCATTTGGCGGACTTGCAGCGTCTCAAAGCGATGCAAGCCGAGGGATTAACTGTCGATTTGGGTTTCATCTAGAACTAGTAGATTTGCGTTACGCACTAGAGGATTCTGCCATGTAATAAGCTGTCATATAGCGCTGATTCTTGGGGACACCCTGGAGGTGTCGGTTATCTATGCCCCTATAGATAAAGGGTCTTCCTCCACGTGTAATTCGTTCTTGGGGCCATATGTCTTGTTCCGGACCGGCTCCCCAGTGTCCTATAATAAGGGGGTCGTGTGCAACTCCTGCTGTCCTCAGCTACATCTGCCAAAGACTGGAGCTACTTGACCCAAATCACACCTTATCGTCCAAGCCCATAAACAGCAAGATGTCATTCGAACGGGTTCCTATTGAACAATTCACGGAACACTTATCAGCCGCAACAGGTACGCAAAATGTCTTGGGGAGCCAGGTATAGCATGCGATGGAACTGAAAACTAATAACAACAATCCAGAACTGTCGAGTGTGACGATTGGAGGTCGGATTGTGGAAGTTTCCGATGAGTTCTTTGCGGAAGCCTTTCATCTGTTGCTCGTAGAGGTAAGCCGTTCCTGGGGCGCTTGTATTCAATGGGAGAACTTACCACCTATCTCCCGTTGGTAGCCTGCGCCTAGTCTGAAGGGGCAATTTGGACCGAATGGTGCACTTTTCAGTGGATGGGAAACTAGAAGGCATAATCCTACCCATGATTGGTACATTCTCCTTTCCTAGTCTTACCTCGTTCCGCCACTGATGCGCTAGTCCGCACTTCTACCAGGTGTATCATCCAGCTGGGAACTCCTGGTCACATCCATGGTTTCGACATAGACACGGCGAACTTCAGCGGTAAGGATTCCTGCGTATTCCGAGTGCTCCCAACACGTGTTGAAAACCGGTTCGCCAGGTAATGAGGCTCCTGAAGCATCCGTCGAGGTCCTATATGGAGCTCCAGAAGAGAACCCTCGTGTTGATGATAAAAGGGTGAGTGTTATTCGCTGGTGCCCCTCATGACCTTGCCGAGTTACCTGTATCAATTGCTAGTGGTCGGAAGTCCTTCCCAAGACCAGCCTAGGCCCCAGCTCAAGGCATCTGTTCAAGATCCCGCAAACTGACAACGTCAACTTTGTGAAACTGAAGATTTATCCTGATGGTGGTGTAGTAGGTTTGATAGTCGTCTCCGCCGTTCAAGGATGTTGACCCGTGTTATTTTGTCTAGGCCCGGTTCAGAGTGTATGGCGACGTCGCCCCTGTGCACGCCACTGATGCTACTCCATTCGATCTTGCTCATGTTTTCTCGGGTGGCCGTGTCCTTTATGTGTCTGATCAACATTTTGGTGTTGGGTCCAACCTGATCTTGCCAGGTCGTGGCAAGGACATGGGAGATGGCTGGGAGACTAAGCGTAGTCGAGTCAAGGGACACAAGGACTGGGTGATAATCAAACTGTAAGCGTCATATCCATGTTCAGAGGATTCAGCACTTACGAGTAGCAGGGGAGCACCTGGATACCTGGAGCAGGTTGAAATTGACACAGCCCATTTCAAAGGTAACTTCCCAGAGAGTTGCGAACTGGAGGCGATCTATTCGGAGGACGATCTGGACGTGCAGACTCAAGGCGGGGAGAATCTGCAGTGGACAGTAGTCTTACCTAGAACGAAGCTAGGACCGCATAGACAACATTACTTCCAACTGGACAACGTAGAGAACACCGTATTCACCCATGTCAAGATGACAATATATCCTGATGGAGGAGTGAAAAGGATTCGGGTCATTGGGTTGAAAGCAGACACCGTCATAGAGCCTTCTTCGGTTGCAGTTGCAGCAGAAGACGCGTCGATTCCTCTTTCGATCTCCTCTTCTACCATGTCACCGACTCCGCAGGTAACGACAATTCCTGTGCTCCCGCTAACGCCAGAGGTTTTCAGCCCGTTCGGGCAAGTCATCCAGGGGTATAGCGACCTGACTGCAGCCCCCAAGGGCACGAAGATCACGCCGGCGAACGCAGGCACAGCGAGCAAATTCCACAAGCTTACTTTGCTTTCATCGAGCTACCCCGCCAGTTCAAACGCAACAGCCGGGATTTCAGTCTATCGGTGCCAACCCTTGGCTGATATCTCATCAGATGGACTCTCGCCACTGACGGTGCTTGAAAGACACCCGTACACGAACCAGGCGTTTGTTCCGATGGGCAGAGGGGGTGGAGAGGGACTGAAAGAGACCAGTGACCGATATCTTGTGGTCGTGGCACACAACGGCGATGACGACAAGCCGGACCTCAAGACGTTGAGAGCATTCTGGGCAAGCACGGCTCAAGGAATTGTGTACAACACGGGGGTTTGGCACCAGCCGATGACGGTCCTGGGCAAGGTTAGTCTCTTTGTTGTGATTCTGCTGCCTCGATGACGCTCACCAACTGTCCTCAGTCCCTGGACCTGGCTTGCGTGGAGACGCAGATTGGAGACGGCAGCGCAGCAGACTGCGAGATCCTGGAGCTCGACACCTCGGAGCACGTATATAAATTGCGGTTGGGAGGACTGGTGTAGGGATTCTGTTGTATATAGAGCGGTAGAGAATATGTCATGATCAGGCACGGCGGAGAATGGGTGAGATAGAATTTGTAATCGGAGTTGAGAAACACACTTGGGCCAAACAACCCCCGTCAATGCCTCATCTCGCAGGCCACCATCCTCCCTCCTCACCGTCCCCCCTTTCCCTCTCGACACCATGAGCGAACTGTCGAGAAAGCGTCCACATACAGATGATGGAGACATTACCGTCGCAAAGAAGCGTGTTTTGACAGGCACGAACGGCACACCGCATGTCAATGGCCATTCTGACCAGACAGAGGACGAACAGCTATTTCAGGCCAATCTTGAGGTGAACCACCCTTCTTCCAAAGGCTTTACGCACTCTTTGGCTCACACAGAGAGGTTTAGAAATTCAGAAAGGAGGCCATCTATAGACGAATGAAGCACTATCATCGCGAGAATGAGAGGAACCTCGCGCGAATCGAAGAGCTGGAGCGACGCAAAACAACATGCGAAGCTGGTTTGGCCGCCATTTCTGCATGTTGGTCTCAGGTGGGCACCATATTATGAGTCCAAGATGTAAGCTAAGCGTTGTATTTCTCCAGCTCATCGAATCCATTCGACTCTTTGTCAAGTCGGAAGACCTAACGCCCTCGTCTATTCAAGCCAAAGGTTGCCTCCAGTTTCCGTTCCCAAGGATCCCATATCTGACTCTTCCCATAGACGTGTTTGACGTTGCCGCTCGTGTGGAGGAAGAGTCATTTCCAGAACTGCAAGATGCCTTGGGCAAAACTGCAAATGCAACGGAAGCGCTTGTGCACAAATTGATCGAGTCGGGAGGTTCGGAGCACTCACTCTCTTTGAAGAGCAGTCATTTTGTGGAATTGCAGCAGTCTCAAACAGAGGTACGGTATCAATCACTTTGGCAGGTTGCCGTCATCACGTTAATTGTTAATGGACCCGGAATTTCAGTGTGCCGCGTTGCGTTCCCAACTGGACCTCCTCAAGAAACAGCTGGATGATTGCGTTTCGGCGAGGGACAAATACCACTCAGATCTCATAGCGGCTGAAAACCGTGTCGAAAGGGCACTGAGTCAGACAGTTCAATCCATCCACCCTCAGAAATCAGCACCCAAGTCGAATTCGGGAGATACAGGGGATACAGAACGCAAGCCGTCCTCTCCTTCAGTGAGTGGTTCGGTCTTTATCATTGGTGGGAGTTCTAACCCAAAGTTCTTTCTCTGTTAATCATCTAACCTTGCAAACAGACGCCATCTCACACAGCATCCCCAGCGCCAGAATCCGCACCATCTCAATACACTTTACTTCCTGAATCGATTAAGATTTGGGAGAACAAGATTGCTGAGTTGGAGACGGAAGCTGCCTTGCTGAAGCAAGAACTCAGGGAGAGGCCGACGAAAGAGGTCTGATATCTATATTCTAATGACCGCACTGTTTGTTGATCCCGTGAACCACAGGGGCATCAAACGCCTTCTCTTCCTTCGCACGACCAATATCTGAAGAAGTTGAACGAGACCGCGTTTTATCAAGTGGATAAAATGACGGAAGAACTGAACCAATTACGTGCGAGTCGAGACGAGTGGGAGAAGTCGGTCATTGTACGTTCGATCATTGTCTGTCTCTTTGGAACTGTATTGACCACACCGGGCGCAGGCTGCTCAACTCAGACAGCTGGAGGACCTGAAGGCCACATTGGCGAAACGCGACGTAGAAAATGCGCGTCTTCGGCAGCAAAGGGACCAAGCGAACGGAGAAATTCTCGACCGGCGGCAGAACGAAGCACATAAGTGGTCCGCATTGCAGGAGTTCAAGGCGCTCGCTGAGAACCAGTCGGTTAGTCAAGCTTTTCATGCACTCCCTGATGTAATGGATTGGCTGAAATCTTTGCTGCCTTTAGGAACGCCTTGAAGCCATGCGATCTGAATTGAGCCGGTGTAAAGCCCGTCTGGCCGCTCAAGAACGAGAAGAACACCTCGTACAGTTTTTCTTGAAAGGCAACCCGGACGAAGTTCAGCTCATGGAAGAGGTCCGAACACTAAACCGGGAAGCTGAAGAACGCGCTCAAGCCGCTGAAGCTGCTCTCAGTAATTGTGGTAGCAGTAGTGGTCAAGATCCAGCAGACACCGCAAAGGCTCTCGTCGATGCAGAACAGAAAGTCTTACGGCTCTCAAAGGAGCTGGACGAACTGAAGGGGACGTTTGGCGAATCGTGTACGACGGCGCTTCCGGTTGATGTGGCCAAGTTGATGGAGCAGGTTCGAGCGCAGGGAGAGGAGCTGGAGAAGCTGAGGTTGCTTGTGACGACATACGAACGCGTGCGTCTTTATTTCCCCCTTTTTTACATCTTGCGGGGCTGATCCTGACTGTTTGTCTCGTTTTACAGTCTGAATCTGAGATTTACAAGGAGCTGAGCTCGTTGTCGACAGCCTGGGAAGGACTGGAGAAGCAAGTGAAGAGCAAGGCGTTTGAGCTGTACCATATCGAGGAGAAGTTGCTCAGGACCTTCAACGAGGTTAGTTCACAAATCTCATTAAAAATGCACAAGGTAGTGTGTATTAATGACTCAACTTGCAGAAAGCCAAGTCGGAAAACAAGTACTTTGCTTTGATTCGGGAGAGAGAAGCTGTTGATTCAGAACGGAAGAACTTGCAGAGGGTCAACGAGAAGCAGCAAAGGTTGCTTGAACACGCGACTGAGCAGGTTAATAAGTTGAAGAGTCGTGTGGTGCGTTGCTTTGCCTTTTCCTTTCGATACTTCGATTCTGACTGTCGACTTGTTTGCATTTGAATAGGCTTCCCTCGACAAGGAATTGGGTGACGAGAGGAGACTTCGTAAACAGAACCTCGAATCTCTGGACCAGAACCACAGAGATCGACACGCTCTTGAGGCTCAGTTAAACGACGCCAAGACTAAATGGACGAACGTGAGTTGTCCTCTTCTCTCTTACTAAACTAACCTGACGTTTGAACAAAATAGGCGTGTATTGAGCTCGACAACGATCGGAGTACCCATAAGAAAGAAGCAAAGTCGATGAGGACGAAAGAGGAGGAATGGTTGCGACAGAAGAGGATGTTGGAAGACCAGGTACAAAGGGCGAGGCAAGAGGCGGCGACGAGAGCTGTACATGATCATTCGAGTAGTAAGGATGATTCGGAGTATCAGAATCTGAGGGTGAGTCTCGTCTTCCTTTTCCTTTCGTTTGAGAATGGATACTGAATCTGTCAATCTAGTCGTTACTCCTGTGCTCGACGTGTAAGTCGAATTTCCGGGATGTGATCATCACAAAGTGCACGCACAGTAAGTGGTTAATTCGTTCTTCGACCTTTCGTATCGGTTTGTTGACGTTTCGTGTAGCCTTCTGCAAATCCTGCGTAGATGCGCGGATATCAACGAGACAACGCAAGTGCCCAGCATGCAACCTGGCGTTTGCACAGTCGGATGTATTGACACTGCGGCTGCAGTAGTCCTCTTCGCTTTGACGTTGTTATTTCGACTCGTTCTTTCCGTCTTTCTTTTTGTTACTCTTACTCTACGTATTTTAGCTTTTTTTTTTTTAGCGTCATCTTTATTCGTTTGACTTTGGTCTTTCTTTGCTTTTCTTCTCTTTCTTTGTCTGATACCTCCTCCTCCTCCTCTAACATTGTTTATATTAATCTATTGCATCTCCCCCCCCTCGCTCTCTCTTTGTCTTGTCTTGTCTCTTCTTCTTGCGTTCATTATCTTTTAGTTACGGTTGTTGGTGGCCGAAACAGACTGACAGACAGATAACATGATTATTATAAGCATGTAATGGGTAATATCATTATGACAACTAGACATTGGGATGCTGTTGCTGGGTAAAAAGAGACTATCGCTTGACCCGGTATACTGCAGGCAAGATAAGAAGAGGGTTTTCGGTCAGTAAGAGTGAACACGGAAGGCAGAGAGGATGCTGATGACTGCCTCCCCTCCTGCAAGCCGTCCTTTCCTTCATTGTTCGCTCCGCTTACTCTGCGTATATATCCTAGCTTCCTTAGTGTCATCTTATTCGTTTTACTTTCTTTCTTTGTCCTGACTTCTCTGATACCTTCTCCACATGTTGTTTATATTGATCTATTGCGTTAGATGGCATCTCTCTCCCCCTCGCTTTCACTGTCTTGTCTCGTCGCTTCTTGCGTTCATTATTCTTAGTTACGGCTGTTGTTGGCCTAGACAGACAGATAGATAACATGATTATTATAAGCATGTAATGAGTAATTTCATTATGACGTCTAGATATTGGGATGCTGCTGCTACGTAAAATGAGACTACCGCTTGACCCAGGTGTACTGCAAAGAAGAAAAGGAAGAAGGTTTCGGGTCAGTAAGACGGAACACGGGAGGGAGAGAGGATGGTGAGTGCGTACCCTCTTGCGAGCCTTTGCGAGACCGGTCTTTTTACGTTCGACCATACGAGGATCACGGCGGGTGAGTTTAGCTGGAAAGGAAAGACAGGAAACGGAAGTTAGCGGTGAGACTAAATACGAAAGAGAGAACCGTCGCGTTGACGTACCTCTTCTGAAGAGAGTTTCAAGTTCAGGCTCATGAGCTACGACGCCCTTTGCGATACCATGTGCGAGAGCACCGGACTGGCCGGTGGTTCCACCTCCACGGACGATAGAGAAGACGTTGTACTTGCCCAGGATACCGGCGACTTTGAGAGGACGGGTTATCCTTTCTCTGTCTGCTGGCAGAGGGAAGAATTCGTTCAGAGGGATGTTGTTCACGAGGATGGTGGTCATTGGCAGAGGAGCTGATGACGATTCTTGCTGTTGGACGGGAATCATCCAAACTCGCGCTGAGCTGGTCTTCCTCTTTCCAACGGTGTATGACCGTCCGTAGACGTCCAGCACCACAGGCTTCCTCTTCCCCCTCGCCAAAAACGCATCCTTTTTGGAACTTTCGAATAGAGAGACGATAGAGTAGATTTTGTTGGCGAGGTCGTTGACTCCGGCGGTGTTGGCGATCCGGTGGTAGTCGTTCAGCTCATTCAGCAGCTTGGTGACTTTTCTGTACCGAGCCAGGGTCATTTTAGTCTGGAAGTGCTGTGTCATCTCTTCTTTGGTCTGCCAAACGGGGTGGATGGGTGGGAGGGAGGCGCGGGCAAAGGCGGGGAGCGGAAGGAGCTGGGCACGGCGGAGGGCATTGTTGGCCGTTGCAATGGCCCGCTCAAGTTGAGCGACTTGGTCGTAGAAGACAGGTCGGGCGGTGTAGAAGCTGGGAGAGGAGGGCGGGAGTTTGAATTTGCGGACATCGTCATCTGCGTCCTCGGTGTTGGCAGTTGGCTGCTGGGTTCGGCCAAGGATGCCTGCACGGAGGTCGTCGAGGCGGGATGCCTGCGAGCTGGGGGCGGCCTGGCGCAGAGAGGCGGTTGTCCCGTAGCACCTGCGCAGGCTGAATACTGCTTGCCGTCGTAACATGGCTGAGCTGGACAACTTTACTCGAATCCGACGCGCCAAAAACTACGAGTCGCCGTCACGTGATGTCCAAATTAAGCACCAGCTCGACCAAAGCCCAAGGGGAAAAGTCTTTCTTTCAGAGACATTTTCTGTACATAAAGGGATCTTCCAAATATCCAGACGATTATTCAAAATTTTGCGCATTTTACCAGTCGAAAGCCGGCGCTAAGTCAAAGCCACGACTGCGCTTACATAAGCTACTACAGCCAACTCGGGCATTGGCCCAATTAAGCGCAAGAACTCCTCCCGCTCTCATGGCATCGTCATCCAACTTTTCAGCCGCCCTCGAAACATGGCGAGGGATAAACCTCTCAGAGCTCCAGAAGAAGCTCGACGGCCAAGGCATAGAAATCGTCGACAACCAAAAGGAAGGCCTGTTGGGAAGGAAGGGCTTGTCCGACAAGACCAAGGGTCCGTACCACTGCATCGCTCCCCCGGCGCTCCCATCGCTCATTGGAATTGCTTGATAGAATTCAAAAAGCTCGCAGATGCTGAAAAGCTGAATGCATTCAAAGGATTGCTCAAGGGTACGTGTTCAGTGCCCCTTAAGCTGACCTGCTGTCTGAACCTCTACCAGCTTACCAGACGGAGATT
Source organism: Candolleomyces aberdarensis (assembly GCA_004126415.1). NCBI lineage: Eukaryota > Fungi > Basidiomycota > Agaricomycetes > Agaricales > Psathyrellaceae > Candolleomyces > Candolleomyces aberdarensis. The sequence goes on along the minus strand of SDEE01000010.1, from coordinate 191,723 downwards.
GACAACATCACCAAGCGATGCAAGACCTCGGACAACGCATTCCTCCACGTCTACAAGGTTCTTGCAGAGGCCCCAGATCCTTACCCGTTGCTTGAGGCCGCCGTGGTAAGTGTTCCACCAGCCCCCCGAACTACGGTTGAATTAATATTGGTTCCCTTGTTAGGACCAGGCTGTCAAAGTAGCCGAAGCAAGCGAGCGCGAGCACGAGCTGAAGAAACTGCGAGAGGAGAATGCAGAGCTTCGCAAGAAGTTGGTAGATTTACCTTCGCTTGAAGCAAGCAAGAAGAAGCTGGACATCAAGGTTGAACAGCTAGAACATAAAGTGCGTGGTTCCCTTTCCCTTCTCTTCGCCTCCACAATCTCACATGGAATGCAATATAGATGGACGAAATGATCCAAGACAAGGTCGCTCAAAAAGCCAACGAGTTGCACGCTACATACGACGAACGGATACGCAACTACGAAGAACGGGAACAGGATCTTCAAAAACAAGTGGCCCTGGCGAATAACCAACTACGAGACTTGCGTGCATCGCACGACACCAACCAGGCCAAGTTGATCGACCACAGTCAGCGTCAAGGTGCGAGAATCTTTAACTAGGTAGCGACCCACCGCTCACTATGTCTACGATAGACCAGGAAGTATTCTCGAAACTTGCCGAAGTTGACATGATCGTTGCCGACCTGGACCGCGCCAATAGTCGGATCGCCACCGTTGAGCGGAGGAACGAGATCCTACGTGCTGAAATTGAGACGCTGAGAAGCGGGAACGAAGCCTCTGATCGGTACGTCATCCTCCTAACCCTACAACTCAAGATTCCTTCCCTCACGCGCTTCTGCGTTCTCGTTCTACAGCGTCAAACACCTGGAATCCCAAATCACCGAGCTAGAAGCAGAGACCGAACGTTTATCCCGCTCGCTAGAGGCGCAGAAGGCGCTGACAACAGAGGTCGAACAGAACGGAATTAAGAAGGCTGAACAAATTAACCACGATCTCCAAAAACGCGTCGCAGAGGTTGAGCATCTGAAGCAACGGATAGAAAGGTTCAGCGACTACGATGAAATCAAGCGTGAGCTCGATATCATGAAGGTGCGCGTTTACTCGCAACCCGTTATTTTGCGCTGCTGTATTTATGCGTGTATTATTCATGACAGTACGTCGAATTCTCTGGTCTGGAAGACGACGCGGACGGAGGCGAAGGTCCAAGTGGTGTACTCGTCAACGGGAACGGGCTTGGCTTGCACCTTCCAGATCCCAATGCCGAAAAGGCCAACACTCAACATGCCAACTCGCTCGAAGCTCTTCTTGCTAGCAAGAACAAGCGGATACAGGAGGAGTTGACGAAATTCCGGGTACGCAGCTTTTCATTTCTTTCCCCAGTCATTGTAGCAAAGCTCATGTGAACGTGACGTTAGATTCTCCATGGTGAACTGCAGGAATCTCTGAAGAACGTGGAGCAGAAACTCGATTCAACAGCAGCAGAGCTGCAGAAACAGAAAGAGCTGAACGAGCAATTAGAAAATGACCTATTGTCAATTGACCGACACGACCACGGAACTGGTACCCCCAACGGCAAGCAGCCCGCCAGGCAAGCGTCGGTCGGCGGTGACTCCCAGCAACAAGAAGGAGTAGCGGGAATCGAAATCGACGAAGACGACCTCCTAGCCGGACTCGATTTAGGCAACAGAAAGTCGTTGCCCTCCTCAACGGACCTTCCCACCTCGTCCTCCAACAGCGGCGCCCGCTCAACGCCCATCCCCTTCGCTCCCTCGGCCGATACCTCCATCCTCCCCATCGTCACGAGCCAGCGCGACCGCTTCCGCCAGCGTAATGCCGAACTCGAAGAAGAGCTCAGGAAGCAATATCAGATTATCTCTGAATTGCGGGCCGAGATCAAGTCTCTGCAGGCGGATAATCTGAAGTTGTACGAGAAAGTTAGGTATATGCAGAGTTATCGAGAGGACCACGGCGGCTCGTCGTCCAGGCCCTCTTCGTCGATGCATATGATGGAGAACTACCCTACGGCGGGGACGGAGCACGAAGTTAGTAGTAAGTACCAGACGAGGTATGAGGAGACGATTAATCCGTTTGAGGCGTTTAGAGGGAGAGTGAGTCGCCTTGCTGCGTTTTTTTTTATCGATATGATAAGCCCCTCTGACTTTCTTGGTTGTCTGTCGTTTACAGGAACAAACTAGAGCGTACCAGAACCTCAACCCGCTCGAACGTACCGTTCTCCTTCTCACACGACCCATCATGGGCAGTCGACGTGCTAGGACGCTGTTCATGCTCTACGCTCTCGCTTTGCATATTCTGGTTATGTACACGTCGTATTCGTGTACGGCGTCGTCTCAGAGTCAGTTGCAATATCAGCCGATTTCTCACCACCAGTAAATCGACGTTATTGTTCGCATTCGTTTCATTTGTGTAGAGAGACATTGTCGGACACTGTCATCGCATGCATGTTTTCCTTCTATCTATCTATCTATCCACGAGGAAGGCTTCCAGGGAAGGCTTTTTGGTGTTATTAATCCATTATATTATGTCTATACTATGCTATATCATAAATTCAGGGAAGGAACCTGCTTGCAAAGCTGGCATGTGTGAGGAGAAGAGGGGGAGAATAGTTCGATCGGAAACGCATGCATGATACACACTACTCAACCGCACAAAAAAAAAGGTCCCGAAAAATCGCCCTTACTGATCTATGAAAGCAAGACTGCCGGGAATCGATACAAAGTACGCATACACCGAGTCTACTCACACTACCTTACCTCCCCCTCCTCACTGCAGCGGCAGCCTCCTTATTCCTATGGAACACCAATGCATGGTTGACAGCGTCCAATACAGGCTTCATCGCAACCTCCACCCTCGATGCATCCAACCCGCTCGCTGTGGCCGTATCCACCAGTGCCTGAACCTTTTCAGGTGTCTTGGAAAGGTACCCAATCATTTTGACCGCTTTGGAGGCTCTTTGAGCGGGGGTGGCAGTCGCTGCTGTTTGCAGTTCGGGTGGTTGGGGGAGCGTGGCAGACCAGTATTGCCGGAGGAATTCGTTGGCCGCTGTTTGGCACGTTGTCATTTCGCGGAAGAGGCCTGCGGGGATGTCGTCTGAAAAAGAGAGAGACAATCAGCGTGAGTGAGCTGGTTGGTATGAGGAGAAAGAAGATCCGCACTTTTTCGACTACGGACGTCGAGTCGGGCAGCAACGTTCTGTGTCATGGAAAGGAGCGCCGAGTCGCCTGGTTTACGATCGATTTTGAGCTGTGCGGTCAGGTAGTTGATTAGAACTCTCTAAGCGTAATGTGATGCAACAACCCCATACCTGACTCAAGTTCTTCTCCCAATCGTTCAGCGAGTTCTTGGCTTCCCAGACGATGGCTCTAGGATCCAATGGCTTTCATCGACAAGAATTAGATTCACGTATGGGAGTAGGTTAGTAAAGAGGTGATGCTTACCGTTCCATTAACATTTCCCTTGTTCGCGTTGCCAGCCATGCTGCCCTCGAAATATCGCTCGCGATCTTGCATTTCCAGAACAATCCCATTGGAGGAGCCTTCATCTCGGAGGTCGTCTATCTCGATTTGACTGTACTCCTACGAAGAAGTTCAGTGTTATTCTTTGAGTAGACGAACCTAAGATAGGCTTACCTCGTCCAAACGCCTCCGCTTACTCGGTGGAAGATCGCCTCTGCATCACATTATTGCATCGTCAGTACAACCAGGGCCTTTACGAAACGAAACGGGACGGGACTGACAATGCAGAATTGAGCAGACGCTCGGAATGTTCATTGAATTTTCGGATGAGTGGTATAGCTCCTTTTTGTCTACCAGCTTGCATCGTAATATCGCGTTCCACGGTGAGCTATGCGGAAGAAAAAATAAGTAAGCGGTGCGTCCAAAACGTTCCAGAGAAATCAATCACCTCTCCGTGATCCTCAGATGTCGCCCCAAGATCGAGGAAAAGCTCTGGCTTTTCTGACCGTTGTCTTCTAGGCTCAATTCCATCATCGTCCTTTTCCAGGTACTTGTCCAATATTGGATCTTCTTTGACAACGTGCTGTGTTGCGGAAGACCGAATCGAGGCCCTATGGGCGTTGAATAGTTTTGACTGAAAGTAGCGCTTCCAGAATTCCGCCTCTGTCAACTATAGTGAACTCGACGTTAGCATGGACCATGCGGACAATATGGCGAGATGAGATGACGCGCACATTCTGAGGCACATTTTCGCTGTAGGCTCTTGCTACCACTGGGTATTCGTCGAAGATATCATGCACGAGTTGAGGCGTGATTCTAATCTTGATTTCGCCTCCCTCGACCGTTTCTGGACGTGGGTCCACGAGTTGGCCAGGTTTGCCCCTCCGCTGGCTCTCTGACGCTGCTTGTGCAAGGAGAAGGTGCTGGAGACCAAAAAAAAGACAAGTTGCAGAAGGGAACTAGTTAAGACGAAGAGAAAGCCCCGTGCAAGACGACGAAACGCACCTCTCGACCGTCCCAAAACTCCGCCTCGCTAATCTGACCCGTCATGACAAGCTCGCGATGCAAAGTGCCCAACTCTGGGTTGTTCATGAGAACCCTTTTGCGTAGACGAAAGTCGGTCGCTGGGTCATTGCCCGTAATCGCTGGTGTGCCCCGTCTGTCGCTCGCAGCTACAGACGCTGCCCGTGACGTCGCTGGTCGCGAGGGTAGTACCGCTGCTGAAAGTTTTGGCGTCGCTCCTCCATTTGTCAGAGGCAGAGGCGTTGAAGGTAGACTTGGAATCGGGGTCGCAGGTCCCCCTGGAAGTGATAGTGCAAGAGTAGGCGCATTTGGTGTAACGGCTTTGTTCCGTGCAATGATAGCTGTCAGTTCCTTCTTGAACCGTTCGCGTTCTTGGTATGCGATGGGCTGAGGCGAGGTAAAAGTGAAGTTGTGGCCTGCATCGTTGCCCACGGGTGCGATTTTGAGCCTTACTTGAGGCGCATTCTCCTTGCTGCAGAAGAGGGCTGCAAAGATGGTTCAAGCTGGGCGTTCCGAGCTACAACAGGGCAAGCTTGACTCACAGTTGGCCTCTGCGTATGCGACGCGTATTGACGGGGCCTTTTTACCTTCCTGAGTCCATTGGAGATGGGTGTCGGTGAGTTCAAGTGTGCCTGGAAGCTTTTTGCAGGAAGCTTTGGCGGTGCAGACGATAGCAGGCATAGGCCACCATTACGGTTCTGCAAAACCAGCCAAGTTCTCAAATTGGCCGTGAGTCCAAAAACCTGGTACCTGGATTACATAATCCTGACTCTACCACTGCAAGCTCTGGAAACTCTCTGCCTTGTGTCTGTCATGCACAGTAGAAATACTGGGGATTTTATTAGTAAAAATGAAGGCAGCTGAGCACTGAGCTTATTAACATCCACAGAGGAACGTGCTTTAAGCCACTCCCGAGCCTATTGATTAGTCAGCAGATTAGATCCAATAAAGTTCGCTAAATTTACCTCAAGTCCCATTCCTTTCCTCAGTGTCCCCAGTCCCCAAAAAGCAGTATGGCACCGGTCGACAAACAGCTCGTGGTCTTCGACTTTGATTGGTATGTTATCTCGTTTTCTATGAAAGCCTGGTCCCTGATCGCCTCCAGGTCCATGGCAGACCAGGACACCGACCGATGGATCTTCGAGGTTCTGGCTCCTGATCTCCGCCGGAAAATGAAGACGCTCAAGGACGAGATCCAGTGGACGGACCTGGTGTACGTCCTCTAGCCTGTTAGAATTCTACCAGACGAATCCATTGACGTCGATGTCAAGGGCACAGTCGCTCAGGGAGGCACATGCTCGCGGAATTAAGCGAGAGCAGATTGAGAACGCCTTGAGGGTCATGCCTTTCGTGAGTGGTCGCGGTCTCGATGACCCACCTACCACCTCTCATGGGAATCGAAATGTAGCACCCGGCCATGGCTCGTGGAGTTGATAATCTCAAGAAAACAGGCCGAACTACCTTCCTTTGCCTGTCCAATTCCAACTCTGTGTTCATTTCCACCATCCTCGAGGTTTGGTCTTTCCAGCAAATAAACCACACGAGATTTTAACTTCTGTTGCAGGACAAGAAACTCACCCACATCTTCAGCGAAGTCGTCACAAACCCTGCTCACTGGGAGGGGGAGTTACTGACCCTCCGAAGACGGGTTGACCCCTCCGGCCCTCAACACAGCTGCACCGTCGGTTGCAGTCCCAATATGTGCAAGGGCGAAGAACTGGAAGCATTCCTTGCAAGGAACGGACAGGAGTACGACAGAATTGTCTACGTCGGTGATGGAAGCAACGATTTTTGCCCCATCCTCCGAATGCGAGAGTCAGTGATTTCCGTTCTACCGAATACCGGGTGCATTGACTGACAGCTTGGATGTGATTTTAAGGCAAGACTTGGTCCTCTGCCGTAGCCACCGTGGTCTTCAACAACGCATCGACAGGGAGGGAAAGGAACAGGGTCTGAAGCCTAAGATCAAATACTGGGCCGGTGCATGGGAGGTGGAAGAGATCTTCGATACCTTGTAGAGAGGATTCATAGACATAGAAGAAGGAGAAAGAAGATATAAAGAAAGGTGAATCTAACTGGATGATATTCCATGCTTGTACATAATATAGAAACATGAATCCTAGCTGTAATGTCGCTAACTGTGACCCTGCACGAGCTTTTCGAGGTAATTGGTGTCCATAACCTGGAATTCGGAAGTGTCTGTCCGCATCATCGTGCCTCCTTTTTTCGAGAGCCTGCCCTGAGCACGAACCACGGCTTTCATCCGTATTTCCGCCTCTTGGTCATAGTCGCTATCGGAGTCATATGTAACTTTTGATTTTCCGGAAGGTTTGGCCCCGCCCTTGGACGAAGAACCTTTGGCATCGCGTTTCTTGGACTTGGATGTTGACGATGAAGCCTGAGAGCCTTTTGTTTTGGCATTCATCGAGGCGTTGACCTTTGTAGGAGCTTCGCGAAGAGCGAACGACTTGGCGAGATGTCCGAGATGTAAATGGCGGATGTGGAACATGTGTTTTTCGTTCGAAGGATGGGTAGCATATGCCCTCATATGAGAGAGGTAAGCTCCTCGAGCAAGAGCTGCGTTCTAAAAAAGCAACAGAACAAGTTAACCAGAGCCAAAAGACATTTAGGATGAGTAGACGTACTTTCGAATTCTTGAGAACCCATCGCTCAAATGCCAACTGCACCTCCGTCGCACGAGCCTCATACTCCTTCCCTTTCCCGCCGAACCCGTTCTGGAGGACCGTCTCCAGCGGCACAGGTGACAGTGACACCTTCTTACTGTTGTTGCTCTCCTCCCCTTGCATCTTATCCACGACCCACGTAGCCCACTCCGCTTCGCTGGGCGCAACGATACTCCACGCCTCACCTCCTTTACCCGCTCGAGCCGTTCGACCAATTCTGTGAACATACTCCGTAGGACCACCTTCGGTGGGCAGGTCGTACTGAACGACGGCTTTCACAAGCGGGAGGTCCAAACCACGCGCTGCGACGGAAGTACACAGCAATACCGACGAGGAAGAAGAGGAAGAGGACTGGGCTGGGACCTTCTTGCCGTCCTTTGGTCCAGCAAACCCCTTCAGAGCCCGCATACGCGTAGCCGTAGGGAGAGATCCGTGAAGTCGATAAACCGTAACGTCTGGAAGCAGTGCACACTTCGCCTCCACTGCGTCTTCACTGAGTTTCTTTTGCGACCGTCGTTTCGACTTTTTTCCGGCATCCGAGCTGTCGTCTTCGTCTTCGCCCTCACTCTCATCACTGTCCCCCTCTTCGTCGGATTCCGGTGCGTTCCCGTCTGAGCCCATATGAGCTCCACCGAGGAGGTTCCAATGAAAGTCGACGGAATCGGTGCAGCTGATGAAGACGATGATCTTCGTTCCGCCGCCGCTTCCCTGAGCGATAAGCGTCCGTAAAAGTGCGAGCAACGCGACCAACCGAAGCTTCAAGGGAGCGATCACGTATTTCTGTGAAAGCTGCGATGGAGGAGTCAGTGCCGTCGACGATGCTTGGTTGGACTGCTCGAGACTGGACTTTGAAAGCAAGTCGGGTATAGACGTGTCGTCCTTGTCGATTTCCGTCGCTTTGATCATTAATGGATTGACTAGGGCCGTCCCAGCGAGTTTCTGCACCGATTCGCGGATGGTGGCTGAACATAACACGGTCCGTCTAGGTTTGTCCCAGTCCCAACCTCCAACCTCCGTGCTCTTCCCCTCCTCGACTGCATTCATCGCCAGACGTCTCCGGCCTTCCAGACCCTTCAGGATACCCGTGATCGTTTCCTCGAATCCCAATTCCATAAGCTGGTCCGCTTCGTCCAGGACGAGCCACTGGCATTTCCCCACATTGAACGAAGCGGTGTTCTGGATATGGTCCAGCAGCCTCCCGGGTGTGGACACAAGGATAGGTATCCCTTTTCGTAACTTTGCTTTCTCGTGTGTCCGGGTCGCACCACCGATTAAGAGTCCAGAGACCAGCCACCGCGTCATGCGAGTAGAGTTTTCCGACTCCCCGTTAACATCGTTCTCTGCCCTCAATCGCATTTTGAGCAGAGCTTCGACGACGTCGGAGATTTGTTTTGCGAGTTCGCGGGTGGGTGCGATGATGATAGCGAGAGTGCCTATGGAGCGGTCGATGTAGGATTGGGAGCTTAGTGGGAGGAGGTCTTGTATGATGGGCAGGAGGTACGACATGGTCTTTCCCGAACCTGTTTGCGATTGCAGAAAGACGTCCCGGGCTTCTGAATGTATTGTTGTGGGGAGCATGAGGGGAAGTGAGGCTCTTTGGATGGCGGTAGGCCTTTTGATGTTCATCTTATTTGAAAGATGAGATACGAGGAACGGGTGGAGTCCCAGACCCTCGAATGTCGAAAAATCCACAGGTGCATTGCTGGGTTTTGCTGATGGTTTAATGGAAGGCGTAGAGGTGGGCAGCTCGATTTTTGGATTTGAAGTGAAGAGTGAGGAGATGACCTGAGTTGGTCGAGCGGGGGCTGCAGACGATTTGCCTGCTGCACTGGGAGCCTGAGCAGGCCTCGGTTGTTTCTGAGAACGTGAATCCTCAGTTCGGACCCGTTTGGCTGGCCTTGGGTTTATTTCTTCTACGTGCTCCTGCACATTCGAGAATTTATTTTCATGTGCAGCCTTGCGTTTGGTGACCCGTTTCGCTTTTAACCTGCGAAACTCATAGAAATGTCAAAATCTGCATTAAACATTGATCTCTAATGCGAGAGATTCTACCTGTCTGTCCAACGACCACCCTTCTGCTTCCCTGCAAATTTTCTCGATGGTAGGGCATCGTCTACAGCGAGGTTGAGTACGAGATCGTCGTCCATAGTTTGTACGAGCTCAAGCCAAAGTGCGGCGCCCATTGCAAAATTCTGCTTAGTCAGCGGAAAGGGCTTTGTCTTGCTGCTCGAGTCATCGACCACGGGTCCAACGACAAAACACAGCACCTCATTCTCGACGACTGCAGCCCTCTTTTCTCTACCAGACGACCACCAAAGGCCCAGGCTACCCGTAGAGCACCCAATTAGCCCTCCAGGATGGTGTCACAAACGCCAGCGGTGCCAGCAGATGCCCCACCACCTCCCATCACTCCAGGAGGCACGTACAGTTTGCAGGCATGTGCAGTGGCCGCTTCTCTCTCTATGGCAGATTTTCTGACCCTTTTCGACATTTAGACTGTCTCTGTGGGGTGTAAAATCTACATCCGACGCCCCGGGCCAGACGGCAAGGAAGAGGAGCGTCTGGCCGAGATTCTGTCCATCCGGGACAAGCCAAATAACCCCTATGCACGTCGCGTCCGGTCAAGTAACACCAACGATGAGACCAAACCGGAGGACCAGCGCGAGTTCTTCGTCCATTGGGAACACTTTAACAAGCGTCTCGACGACTGGGTTTCTGGTTCGCGGTTGGTGTTGAGCAGGGACCTTGAATGGCCACGGCCGAAGGTCCCTCCTCCGCCCAAGAAGAGTGCCACGCCGAGCAAGAAACCTGGAAAGTTACTCAAGTCAAAGGCCAACCTGCTGAAGAAGGCTACCTCCAATGCGACGATGGTTGCTTCCCCTACGCCTGGCCCCTCCACACCGGCGGCAATGGGAATGGATTATTCTGCTTCACCGTCCCCAGCCCCCTCATCCCTCAAACGGAAATTGCCTCTCGATGAGGAGGAAGAGGAAGAAGAGGAAGACGCAGAAGGAGAAGACGCAGACGCAGATGCTGAAGGGGAGATGGACGTCGACGAGGAGGGCGACATCGAAACATACGACCTCTCACTACAAGAGCCCACCGCCGAATCCCCCGCCGCCAACGGCTACAGTAAAGAACAGGAAATCGAGAAACTCCGGACGTCAGGCTCTATGACCCAATCGATATCCGAAATTGCTCGAGTGAAGAACCTGAACAGGATTCAAATGGGCAAACACGAAGTGGAAGCCTGGTACTTCAGTCCATACCCCAAAGAATACGCCCACCTTCCTGTCCTATACATCTGCGAATTCTGCCTAGCGTTCTTCCCCTCACACATGATGTTCTCGCGTCATCGTCAACGCTGTACTATGTTACACCCACCTGGAAATGAGATTTATCGACATGAAGACATATCGTTCTATGAGATTGACGGGAAGCGTCAGTTGACGTGGTGCAGGAATTTGAGTTTGCTGTCCAAGTGTTTCCTTGACCAGTTCGTCCAGTTAATACTCATGATTTCGCGGCTTTTGGCTGACGATTATCCGTAGCAAAACGCTCTACTACGATGTCACGCCTTTCATGTACTATGTGATGGTGCGTTGTGCTGTGGCATGCTATTTCTGCCCCCGCTGATTACAGTTTGTTAGGCCAAACGAGACTCGGCAGGCTGCCATACCATCGGCTACTTCTCCAAAGAAAAGGAATCTGCAGAGAACTACAACGTTGCCTGTATCTTGACGCTCCCTCAGCACCAGCGGCACGGGTACGGCAAACTGCTCATCGAGTTCTCTTACGAGCTGAGCAAAAAGGAGTGCAAGCTCGGTAGTCCAGAAAAACCTCTCAGTGACTTGGGTCTTTTGGGTTACCGTGCATACTGGGCAGAAACTATCATCGACTTATTGCTCAGCGTTCCAGAAGGAGAGTCGAGTATCGACGAGATAGCGCAAAAGACTGCGATTACACACGCCGATGTGATGAATACGTACGTCTTCCTTTTTTTTTCTCCTTCCATGTCCAAACCTGATTATCGGTGGTGATAATTAGGTGCACTACGCTGCAACTCATCAAGCACTACAAGGGTGGGCATGTGATCTGTCTCAATAATCAGGTCATGGAGAAGTACAACAAAACGAAGGCAAAGAAGAGGAGGCGCATCCATCCAGAATTTCTGAAATGGAAGCCACCTGTGTTCACTCGCGAGCAGCTGCGCTTTGGATTTTAGAAGTCGTTTACTAGAGTGGGCTCATTTCATCCTTGTACAGTATTTTCCGACTGTAATTGTACCGACACTTGTAACCTTCTCATGAGAACTTGACTGTGGTTAATTAACCAGTTGTACCAACTTTTTGGGAGATATTAATCTATTATGTGAAAAGTCGCCGGTGGGCTGGTGACCAAGGGATCTATTTAGTAATTGTCATAGGACGTAGTCTGTGGCTGCTGGCGATAACGAAGTGTGAAATCGACATCGTCTCTTTCAGCCGCGAGTTTTTTGCGTGTCAACACTGGCGATGAGGCTCGAGAAGCAGCAGGGGACAATACGTCCACTCCTGAGAGCTTGAGATTATTTTCCGTCGCGAAGAACTCCTTTGGATGTTGGGGTGGAGGGCCTTCTACCAGTACCGAGTCGACGCTGGACGGTGTTGCTAGCAATGTACTTCCCCCGAGCGAATCTACGTCCGAGTCCGTTGTTGCACTGTCGGTGGAAGCTTCCACTCGGATGGCGGGTGCTTGGACTTGTGTCGCTGTTACTTTATCGCTCGTGGAGGCCTTGACATCATCCACGACTCCCAGTGTACGAGCGATCGCGTACGAAGAAATGTCCTATAATTGGGAATAGAGGACCTCAATCTGCGAACGTTGGGCAATCGCAATATTCGTACTCACCAGAAGCGCAAGAATGATGGTCGGAAGACAGAGAAGGACGGCGAGAACCCGACACGAGTACGCGATGGTCGCCACCCACGAATTTGGCTCGTATTTCCATAGGTATTGGATATAGTATGACCATAGTAACCCTGGATAAGAGGTGGGTGATATACTGGTAAACTGGGTCGTCACTTCGGACACATAAGATGTGATATTCATGGTGCTGTGCTGGTGCGGCAGAGATCCTGCGACGACATTGAGTAAAAGAACCGTTAGCCACAAGATGGGACGATTTGCTTACCGCCTTGAGGTTGGAAGTTGAGGGAGGAATGGAGGCCATGATGGTGAGGGACTGGCACGCCCTCCAATCCCGATTTCACGTGATGACCGCGCCGCTTCGCGCTTTTCCCGACCGGACTGACATTGCGCGCCTAATTCAAGTTTGCTGGCAAATTTGTGTGCAGACCCTTCCATCATCTTTCACGCACCACCTCTAGCCTAAAAGTCTCTCGGATACCAACATCTTCATCGAAAGAGCTGGAACACAGCAACGATCTGACCTTGGTCAAGAGAGAGACTCAAACATGGCCGATGAAGAATCTGATGATCTCTACTTTCACAAAAAATACTGTCATAGGCATGGTACGTACATCCTGCGTACGTCGGTGACTACCTCACCGAGTCAATTAGCTCTCACCTGGTGATCTTCCTGGAACCAGGCGAGATGAAACTTGATGGGACGACCCTTGGTTTCCCAGCGTTACTTCTCATCTTTTCAATTTCGGGTACCCCTCGAAGGTCAATCGGCGGCGGCGTCGCTGAGTTCTCGCTACGCCACTGGAGTCCTCTACGGATCAGAATGTGGGTTACCAGCACGACCGAAAACTTGAGTAAGCTCCAAAATTGCCCTGTTAGCCTACCGGCGCCCACTGAGTTCCGGTATCGATACAAAACTTTGTATGTGCCTCTCCCGCTCCTTCACGACGCCACGAGGCTGGATCGAAGCCCAGGGACCTATCTCTCAAAGGTGTACCTGAGATTGGTTGCCACTTCTTCACGCCAACCGCCTGCGTATGTGGAATTCATTTGAGGATCTCCCCCAACCTCCGCCGCCTCCGTCGTCAGTATGTACTCTCGTTACAAGCGGTTGAAATTTTTGAAACGTGTCCCGTCGCCAAGGAGTGTCCTACAGAGATCTACAACTTGTCATAGAGCCACCCACCGGGTTTGTAAGCCTGGCAAACTTTGTTGACCCCCGAGATGGCCAGCACCGTTCCCTTACTCGTAGAACGTCGATCAGAATTACTCTACCTATCCCCAGCTGGGTACTAGGAGATGGAGATGACGGTGACCGTTCACTCCAGGCTTACCTCGTACGCATATTCAGTTTATCCAGACTCGCCCATCCGCATGAGGAGGTCCCTTTACAATTGTCAACTGCATATTCGTCCTCCAAAGATCTTGCATCAGACTTGATGGATTTGCGTACTCAGCGAAGCATATGACCCGTCAAATATCCACGTTGTCGACGGTCGCGCGGCACTTTCGTCGAGGGTTCACGTCTGTGTATCATTACTATACACTCCTTCCGTGAAAGGGAGCCACGGGGACCTTGACTCGACCCTTGATGGTTTTTTGAATTGCTAACCGTGGGCCTAGACGCGCATACATCCACCGACTACCGACTCGGCTGACTGAAATGGCAGACCTCCTCAACCGTCAAGTCTTTAATGATTTGTGGCGCCGTCCCATCGGCGATTTCGTATGCTCCAGTGGCCTATTTCATGTTGAAATCGTTGATGATCTCAGGTAGCATTCAACATACGTTACCAAAATATGGGCCTACTGAGGCAAGCGTAACAGACGACGCCCGACCTGGCGCAGTTGCTTCTCTTCATATCCATGAGTTGGAGATTTACGGCAACTAAAGATTGAAGTATCAGCAGATAACGTTGGGGAGCGCTCTTGTAGATTCCTTACTCAGACAAGTCCTATCATAAGTTCACGACTCAGTCTAAATAAAGTAAACGGAGCAGTTAAGAGCGGGGAAGTGCCCGCTGATGCTAACTTGATAGACCCAGATGTAGGTGACACATGTACACATCTATGCAAACCCCCAATCTCGAGGTTAGCAACTACCATCCGGAGCATTGTCTGGAAAAAGCTCGGTAACGTCCATCTCCCTTCTCGATGTTCTACACAGAAAGGCTCGCGGAATTTGTATAGGCCCTGTCGACCATCATTGACTTTCCAAATCCATTATCTATTGGTAAAAATAGCGAGACAGGCAAGCTAGTATGGACACTGGAGGCAAACGTTAAATCCGGCTATAGCTATATGGTGTGGGGCGTGTGGGGTGAGGAACTAATCATACAGTAGCAATGTCAGAGGGGTGGAAAAACGAAGTAGGATATGAGCAAATAGATAGATAAATCGAGGCAGATCGGCCAGAGAGTGAGCAAAAAAAAATACAGATATCCGAGTCGCGAAACCAAACCGTATCAGCACAGATAGAGACTGAGCGCAAGAGAAAAAAAAAGAGAACCGTCTAGGGATACATCACATTGGACGGCATCACAACACCGTCCGGGCGCACAAGGATGATGGGCCTTCTCTTGTTGTTGTGGCCCGACTCGGGAGGGAGGCAACCGACCACCTCGGTGCAGCGGACCTCGACGAAGGGCGAAGGCTCAGATCCGAAGAATACATGCACAGGATCAGTCTTGGAGAAGTTCTCTCCATAGACTGTGAGCATTTTCGCGGCGTGAGGATTGGGTTTCGCAAGCACACCCCGAGACTGAGGGCACGTCGTCTTCGGTGCTTCAGCAGCACGGTCGGGAGGCAGGTACTTGACGACACCGGGGAAGGGAGTGACAGGTTTCGATGGCACTGGGAACGAGCCAGTCTGGAGGGCGTGCTGGTTGTCGAAGAGGACGGGCGGAACGTAGAAGTTGTAGCGGACTTGGTCTGTTCAAACAAACAATTAGACTCCGCGTGTGGACTCAAGAGAAGATGAAAAAAAAAACGTACCTGTCCCCACAATTGTCCACACACTAGTTTCACCGATGTCGACTTGCCAAAGGGCTCCAGAAGAAGCACCGGAGTCACTGCCAGAGCCTCGACGAGAAGAGACAGATCCTGCAGAGCTTGGTCGACGACGGTTCTTGCCAACGGGCTTCGCAAGACCTCCCGCGCTGGAGGTCGACCTCTTCTTCTTCACCCGACCACCGTCGTTCGACGCAAAGTCGCCGGAGGATGGAGAGGGAGGCTCGCTCTCGCCGTTACCGAAGTAGTCGGCGCTGCCGGAGCCATTAGTTGGGGAAAGAGGAGAGCCTGGCAAGACAGGCGAGTTCGACCCGTTGACCACGTTAGCGTTCCATTGTCGTCCTTCGATGGGTCGGTAGGTGTTGACCTTCTCGCCCATGCAAGATAAGAAAGCACCAGAGATACCGGGAGTGCCGGGATCTGCGGGAGCCTTGGTGGCGTCGTAGACCTCGAAAGCAATCTTGTGAAGCTGCGAGACGGGATCTCCGCAAACCTCACCGATTGAGCAATAGTGGTCGGCGATGCCCTTGGCACCTTCCTGCAGGCCGCCACCGACGACAGTGGTCTGGCGATCGACCTTGCGAATGATGAGGACCGGGCTGACAACGCCAGAGGTCAGGCATTGAAGGACGACGGTCTGGTTGTAGTAGATGGGGATCTGAGACCCGTTGTTGGTGAAGGGGATGGCATTGGGAGGAGGGGAAGGATAATCCGGCTGGGGGGGAGGTGGGGGAGGGCCATCCAAGCCACCACCGGGTTTGTTGACGTCAACGATGTACATCACGAATGGATCTGCAAAAAAAAAACTTTAGTTTGAACCTCGCTGATAGTCATTCAGTCGACACTTACCCCATGAAGCTGTTCGAGCAATGAACGATGGGGTGGACTGTCTTGACCTCTGATCAAGACCCATCAAGGGGGCGCCATCAGATCCTTTGAATGAGGATCCTGAGCCAGACACGCAAAGATACTTCGTGGACACCGTCTGAGATCGCAGGCGGTGGAAAAGGGAAATGGTGGATCCATGGTTGATGCACACTGCCGAAGAATTGGTTAGTCGATTAACTTGGCTCAAGAGGAAATTCCTTACATTCGAGGTTCTTGGCGCTTTGCCTCTTTTTGCTGGGCTTGCTGATAACCTTGATAGGTCGACTCGGGAAAATGCCAATGACGCGCTCTGGCTCGTCATCCGATGCAGGCGCAGTCACCTTGACGAGAGCCTCGACCTTCTTCTTCTTCTCGTCGACGTCGGAGATGAAAAGCTGCTTTCCAACGCAACGGCCGATGTAGGTGGTTCCCGTTGGAGGATCACTGACGTCGAAAGACTTGCCCGACGATCCTGTCCACTCGATGGATCCTTCTTGAGGCGCTGGCTCTCCAGAAATGGAAACCACGACGCGTGGCGGACAAAGCTTCGGTTCTTCGCCACGCCGAACAACGTCAGTCCACCACGAGTTACCGATCATGATGGCGGTGGGTGGCGGGCAGAGGAAGCTAGCGGCACGCGTCAACAACGTGTTCTGTTAGAAGCAAGTGACGCTTACCGTTTCTCAGTTCCGTACGACTTCTGCGCCACTTTGCTCGACATGACGATGATGGTGCGTTCACCAAACGCAAGCCTGTTTGGGGTTCGGACGTATTGCTCGAGGAATGGGCTGTGGTGAAGCAGTGAGTACCTCATTTTCATGAATATCGGTAATAGAAACTTACCGAATGAACGACTGCAGGTCGGTTGAAGTACCGATAGCCGGATTATGCAGCTTCATCCGGGCCAGGGTCTCATCAACAGACATCCTCATAGACATATCCTGGTGCGGGTTAGGGGCAATGTAGTGCATGTCGTCGTAGCCATTTCCGTCCCTATACGAATGGGTTGCGTGCGGAGGAATTGCTCGAACCATGTCTGATGGTTGAGGGCCGCCCATGTGGGGAGGAGGGTTGCCACCTGTCTGGGGGCCATATCTGTCAGGGAACCGATTCAGGCGGTCTGGGAAATGCTGCATATTCTGAGGGAAAGCGAGGCCATTGTTCATCCCGTTCATGGAGTAGTCTTCGGAATACTCTGCGTGGTATTCCGTAGGGGAAGTCATTGGAAGCCGACGATCGCCCATATCAGGATAACCGGACGGTGCATAATCCTTCGTGTTGATGGAGGGAGGGAATTGCCCATGGTGGAGGCCGCCAACGGGGTCGCTGGGTGTGAGGGGCGAGACCTTGCCACTACTGTACGACGAAGGCATACTGCTGATCATGTCGTATGGGTTGCCATTGGAGCCACCGAAAGCTGGGACTGAGTCCCCAAAGGTCCCCTGAGAGTACAAGCCGTCCGAATTCATGCCGTAGCTGGGTGTAAGAGACGATGAGGAGGATGCGTTGGTGCGATAGCGTTGGGAGGCAAAGGAGCCCCCGTTCGCGTTGCCGGGAAAGAGCTCGTAGTTGGGGTGTTCTGAGTTGTCCAGGTGTTCAGGCTGTCGATATATAGACGGCTTTGTATCGGCACCGACTTCTGACGACGGACCATAAACTCCAACATTGTCCGAGCCATGCAATGAGTACGGTGGATTAAGCTCGGGTTGTCCATAAAGGCTGTGCTGGGCTCCATTCGCGGGGCCAAAGTCGAGGGACGCCATAATACAAGACTCGTATTAAGTTCCTTGGGTGAAATGAAGGACTGCGCGTAGTGGTGTTGGGGTATAATATTGGGGAGGGAACGCTGGAGGCAGTGGCAAGGGATCCTGTTCCACTCCTGATCGCCGGACGTCGGAACATGCCGATTAGGTTAGTGCTCACTGCTCCCAGAGATAGCTCGACGTACGCAGGAATAGGGTGTCTGGTCGTTTGAGCGACACAAACTTTTTGCCTATAGGCGCTGGGGGAGGAGGAGAAATGGGGGGTGGGGCGTGATCAGCAGAGTGCCACCGGGGAGGAGATGCAGTGGTCGGGGGTGGCCACTGGGCAGGAGGACGAGCTCTCCAACTCTGGTGAGGGATGGGGTGAGGAGGATCTGGAGGGTCTAGGATATGTTTTGGGACCGCGAGCTTTTAAAAGCCCGTTGAGTCTCGAGCTCTATTTAGGCATTTGAAATCACTAGGCGGAAAACCCCACTTAGATCAGAGATTTGCCTCCTCTCTTGGCTCGCGAGTGCATGGCATCTCAACCCAAACAAAAGATGTTTGCATCTCATCAATACCTTGACTCAGCAGGAAACTCTATTTTCTGGGCCCGCCAGCGTCAGGTCCTCTCAGCGTCCACAGGCATACACCTGCGCTTCTGCAGGAGAACGCCCGCTCCGAATACTCGACCAAAACGCCCGATTGGTTATCGCGCGCAAACCTTGTGGAACGTGGTGTTGCCGTTACGTCGGCGGATATAGATCGATCTCATCATTCTCCGTCGATCTGGGAGACTAGATTTAGATCGATTTCCGTGCGGAATTTTCCGCGGTCGTTTCTCCCGCCCGCTTGCCTGTTTTGGAGCCTCGATATACCGGGCAAATTCTTCGCATCATCGTATCGACGAGGCCGCGCCCTTGAACATCCTACCAGCCCCTATATTTCATGGTTTCAGACGGCTCGTACCGCCCCGATGTACCCTACAACTAGACGCCCTGCTCTGCGTTGGGCAAAGAGACCTCACTATTTTGCTGACGATTACTGATCACTTGAACCTCGGTGGCTTTCGTCCAAGGATAATAAACCCCACTTGTAACCGTAGTCTGAATCTCTGACGGAAATGTTTGCACATAATGGTCAGTTTCTATGATTGATCAAGTGAAGTGCAGGTGTCGTGTCATTACGAGACTTAGCAGCGGGGTGTCGGAAAACCTGAACTGTCTCTCTTTGGGGAGCTCACAATGATCTCTGCGAGCTGAGCCAGGCAAAGAAGTGTGTCAGCGGTCTAGATGACGGAATCCAAGGTAAAATTACTGTACCTATGCGTCTCTCGACGTCTCCAGTTCCTGTAGAAGAGAAGGCACGGAGCCCCGGATTCAAGGCAGGGCCCAGAAGCGCAGCGAAAGCTGGCCATCATATAGCCCTTCTCGAGCACGCGGTCTCGCTTGGAAAGGATGTGGTTTACGTCGAACATATGTTCATTTATGCTCCCAGATAGCAGAAAGATGATTACCATCCACGGCCAAAAGAATTTTGCATCCCTTCACAAATCTCCACTCTTCGAAAAAGAGCGACGATCCGCCAATGGCCTCCGACGCGGAGCTGTATGCCAGGGTCGCGCAGAGAATGGGAAACCGGCGGCTTGGGGCAATAGCATGACGTCGGCGCCTGTTAGGAATTTGCATTGGGAGGAGTGGATGAAAACGGTCAATGTTTGTCCCGACAGTATGGGGATCCAGGGCAGCTGTTCGATGTATTCAGGCCCAAAAGAAATGCAAGCGACAGCTGATCAAATATCGCTAACAGGCCAAAACGCAGTAAAAATCAGTGGACGATTGTCTAGCCAACATGCTACGTCCGAGTGTAGAACCTTATCATGTCTTCTGGTCTAATTTTGAAATGTGCCAATGCCGAGTCCAATCAGTTGGTTAATGAAATAATCATTGCTGGCTGACCCGATGGGGAGCATTTATAGACAAAAATCCATTGCCAGCCAGACGTCGTGAGGTTCACTTTGTGAAGTCAGGGTCGCCGCAATGTCAGAATCGAGCAGGAGACAAAACGCAAAAAGGACCGCGCAGAGGGTACAGGATGGCAAAGAGGAACCAGACGGGCTCAGGGATGGAACTCTTGCGAGGAACTCTGCATCGGCGGAGGGTGGACTCATAGCTGAAACGATCAGTCCGACCATTCTAATAGACTTGCCCCCATCTAGAAGTGAGGAGCCGTCAAGATTATGGGGGTGTGGGTGAATAAACCGTTCGTACCTTCCTAAGGAGCACTAGTGATTGCAGTTTGGGACAATATCACCCACATCATAGTCCATGGGTAATTCGGACAGGCATCCGACAGCTTGAACGGCCAATGAACATGCGTCCGATTCGGAATGATCATTTGAAAGAAGGAAATTGAACAACCCTAGAGGCAGAATTGACAAAATGGTTCAGTATCTAACAATTGAAGTGTACGTACTCTTTTCATTGTAGCAACGGGGGGCTTCACTTGGCAAGAGGGTGTCCAGGGAGCACGTCATCTGGACTTTTCCTCATGTTAACATTGGAGTTCCGCCAGCCGAGTCGGTTACGGTGCAGAGTAAAGGGTGCCTTGCCAGGGTCCAGCAGCAAAACGATAGAGCAAATTCCAACAGGATGGTGCTTCTGACCAGATACTGCAGCAAGAGAGGCTTGCGAGATTCATCGAGTGAAGGCCGAGGTTGCGCAGGAGGGAGCAGGTCCGTGGCTTTAATACCAACCGCAGCATGACCAGTTGCCTAATTGCAGAAACGTTTCAGATGCCTTTCCGAATCAAGCAGTGCAAAATTCAACAAGCCCCAGCGCGCGGTCTCCTGGCCCCGTCGCGTCCAGATATTGGCAGTAAAAGTGATTTTGTGGGTTCTAGGCAAGAGATATTGGTCAATGGCAGGGCTAGCGCAAGCTTTAGAAGATGGGTGGCGAGGAGGAAGAGGACAACTCGAACGACTCGCAAGGCTTCGCGATGACCCTTGGCGTTCACGTGATGGACTCGCTAGAGGGAACGGCCAACTCCATCGACGCTTTCCCCGCATCGTCCTCGTTTCTTCCCCCTCGTTCGTCTTCCAGGTTCCCTTGCCCCCTGCGGCGCTGTATTTCATCTCTGTACACCCTATCCTCTTTTGGGTCCATATACCCGCCAAATCCCCCAGGACAACAGCAATCACAGCAGTATTGGTGTAACTTCACCTATCTTCTGTCGGGCAATCTAGTGGATGTAGAGCACCAGGCTCTTTGGCTTTTCGTACTATGTCTGGTCCCTCATATCGTATGCAAAACTCAAGAACAAGACCAACACCAGCGCCTTTACACTTCGATGAATCAACGTCATACAAATCGGCGACGATATTGAGTTCCAGAGACCAGGACTCCCAAACCCTTCTATACGATCTCCCCTCTCCACCCACGAGCCCTCGATCTGGGCGCATCCTTTCCCCTACTTCTCCTTCATTTCATGGGCAGCCGAGAAGCGGGAGGCCGACGCCTCCCCCGAGTGCTCGCATGAGGTCGACCACTCCCCTCGGCTTCGCCCCCAGCGAGTTGGAGCGTTTCGCGGAATACTGTCGGGCATGGTATGTCCCACACTCCATCTAAATTGCAATAGCCGGTTCATATTCTGTCCATGATTGTCAGGTATTTCAATCAAGATGATAAGGCAGGCACCCGTATGACGCAAACGCTGGCAACACTACCTGCATCACAGAAAGCATCATTTTCTCGAGTGCAGGCCTCTATTAGATCTGCGTACCATCGCTCGGTTAATGCTAGAAGGCGTGCTGAATTTCAAGCACACTTGGCTGCTACACAATCTGGGGCTTCACTTCCAGCACATGCGAGAGCTGATCCTCGTGGCCCTATAGCCGTGAAAGGTTAGTCGATAGTCTGATAGATCCCAGCTGTCGTGCTGATAACCCCGTTATAGAACGGTATGAACGTTTCGAGAGGTTTTTGTGCAACTGGTGTACTGCGGGTTTACCTGGGACGAAACCTTTCTTCGAAGCGTAAGTCTGCGTGATGGGTGTTCAGTACTTTCCAAACCTCATACCTCATAGATTGTGGGCAGTCATGCGGCTGCAGGTAATTCCTGAAGAGCTAGGTGGTTCAGGAAGAAACAGGATCGAATGGGAATTCGACGATGCTGTATTTCAAGAGGCGGCGTAAGTCTTGTTCCAGCTTTCCTACCTCNNATTTCGTTAACGAAATCCGACAGTGGCAAGGAATTCATGCTAGAAGCAATTGACGTCTTGAAAGGGGTAAGGCAAATTTGTTAGGCCGGGATGCCTCAATTAACGCTCCGTCACTCGTAGGTACTCGCCTTTGAAGAAGTGTCGTCGTCAAAAATCCCCTCCCCCTACACCAAAGACATGGGTTTGGCCGCCGTTCATGGTCGATCTCATTCTCAACCGCTGTCGCATAGAATGTCAGCGGCCCCGAATGTACAGCCGAAGCGAGCGCGAGCCCCCAGCGATCCTTTTTTGGATGCGTCCCCTTCGGTTTCCCGGCCTATTCTGTCCCCCTCTGCAAATACCCCTACTGACGGGGAAGCACCGTCCAGTCCTTTCTTCAGTTACGGGGATGACATTATCGGTCATCTAGGAGGTGATCCCACTCTTGACGATGACGATCAAGAAGAGTACATGAGAACTTGGTCATCCCCTGATCTGACGAACCCCGAAATTCTCGAGCTGCTCAAGCTTTTCCCGTCGTTCGTATCAAGACGTCCCTTGCCTCGTTTTCCTACCCCTCCCCCACGTCAACCTGACGTTGAAGAAGGAGAAGATGACGCTGAAGGGAAGCAAATCCGGTTCGGTACCGGCTCTATGTGGGTAAGCTCTAAGCAGAGGAGTGACGGGTGGGAAGGAAGTTGGTGGTCCAGGTTTATCCTGTGGTGGAAGAGAGTGTTCTCGTGTTAGAGCTCTTTGCTGGCATTTTCTCCTTACAAACGGACTACTTCATTTATCTCTTTTCTATCCATCCATCCCTTCGTCGCATTTAACTTCATTTAGGATAACTACATCTTCCCCCGCCCTGTCAGTCAGTCAGGTCGCAACCTCCCCCTTCGCTACATCGTGCCCATCTCTATCGTGTCGTATCGGACTATCCGTCTCTCAAGAGTGCAGCTACATTCTTTATATGTGTCAGCTGGTCGTGACATTGTGACCCCGAGTCATTCATTGCATTTGGCTTCCAAACTTTTAAACATGTAAACTTAGGAATAAGAAGCGGTGTTACTATTCGGTGATAGCTTGTGTGGAGGGTCAGGCACTATGTACGTGCATCCGCAAGGTGCGCGGGAGAACGAGATGTCGACGAAAATGAAAGTCAAACAAATCCCCCGAAGAAGCATCTGTCGTGACTTACAGATGTCAGCGGCCGTGGAACGCTAGAGACGAGATGTGAGAAGGTCAATCGATCTTGAGGCTAATTATACGGACTACAAACTAACAAGGGTTGATACAGCGCTGTTTGGCAATGTCAGTGTCATGACATGTCGAACATCGAGTAACTGGCAATCCTTTAGTGATTTCCATGGGTGGACAAGTCGGCGCCGNGCGATGTGGCATCTAGCCTTTGATTCAAGTCCCAGGAACTCGGGACTGACTTACTGCAAGGCGCTGTATACTGAGTCCGGCGAGCTCAGGTTTCTCGAATTCAGTCTCCTCGACTGTTCATATGCCTCAGCCGAGAAAAGTCACCGAGTGTCTCACGAAGAGACAGAACAGGACAGAACACTAGGATACCATCGCAAACGTCAACACTCATTGAGATGTTGGCTCTGACTCTGGAAGACGGTGATAACGATTCTGCAGCGTCGGCTTTATAGCCTTTGCTCATGATCAATACCCTTCCTCGACCACATGGCCCCTCAACGTCAGTTGGTCAATGACTATCAGAAGGTAGAGGATGATATGATATGAGGGACTTGTCTCGTGGCCTTGGTATGCCAAAATAGTAACTTATTGCAAGTCTTATGGCCGTACTTCGGTGCAGACATCTAAGATCGTATATTTACTGCATCAATCCGGCCCATTTCATCACATGGAGGACGTCGTATGCCTCTTAGAATACGATTCCAATTAGAAGACGGCCTCGAGAAGTGATCACGAGTGTGCTTTGAGGAGTTTTTCTGTCTCCGAGCCCCGAGCCTCGCAAGTTCAAAGTCTGAGGAGTTCGATTCTATAAAGATAACGAGCGGTGTCGTACTCGTCGTTTGACTTTGACACCTCCACAATCAGTCAAGCGAATGTATGGAAGACATTTGGTTCCTTCGTCGTCTCCAATGGCGTGGGGTAGTGACATAGAGTGGAGAGCAGTTTTTTCTCAAGGCCGCGCTAGCAGAGAGCGCCCGGGCCGCCTAGTGTCGGTCGCTCTTCGTCTTCAATAAAAAGGGGTGTAAATACTAACCGACGGCCGATGACCCTCAGACTGGCGGCCGACTCTTGCTCCGAAGGTGAGAGACACCAATGGAAAGAGGGATGCAAATCTAACCGGAGAAATCGATTTTATTCGCCGTTTTCCCCATCTTTCTTTCGGATTTTTCTGAACACTTAAGTTCCAGTTAAATTGTTCCTTTTTTCTCTCAAAAATGGGTACCGCAGACCTGCAAGCGTTCAATCACCGTCTCACTGACCCTTCCCATAATTTACGGAGGACTCACGACTGGACTTAGATCACCGGGACTAGGTTGCAACTCGCCTCCCATCTCGCTCCCGCAGTGGTGCATTGTAATCACCAAAAGGCGGTGGTTAAAACAAGTCAGGGGACGCGAAATATCGCACCGACTCTCTTGTGTTTCTCGTAAATTTTACCCAAATTTTCGTGATAACAAAGCAAGCACCAATGGCATTGCAAGGCCCGCCATTCATGATCGACCCCATCATGCGGCGCACCGCCAAATCAACTGCACCAAACCATAACGAGGTGCTAAAGCCGAGCCGCTCGCGTGGGCTTCGCGTGGTCGAGGTGCAGTCGTTCAACGCAACATAGATCTCATGACACCCGAATCTGCTGCAAGATCGCCACACACCATCTAGGGACGACGTGAGTGGGAGTCAGAGGTAAAATCCAGAGCCTCGTCAAGCCTCGTCTTTTGATGCCCCACAAAAAGGGACAAATCTCGCGTGGCTTTTGGTCCTTTGGGTCTCTGACACTAAGGGCCGTTTTTCTAACTTTTTATGGTTGCGGAAAGTTATTTTCACCCATGTGCCCAACGCATGCCGCAGGGGCCGCCCAATTGAATCGAAACCCTGCACTACTACGGGAGACAGGACCGCCAAGGAAACTGGTGGTGGGTCGATCGTGATCAGCGATATGCAACGCGACCATCCAGGGAGCGCTTCAGGAGCCCTCAGGGTCCAATGTTTCAGCCTCCCGGTTGCTTCACAATTCACCAAGCGATGGTGGTGCCTCGCAGCAGAATACAAGGATGCACAAATTAGTAAAGGATGGTTGTCGCGTTCTATGAGGTCGGTGGAGGTTTTGAAGGTAACGTAAGATTGCTGTGAACAGAAACGTCACAGAGGCCCCGTTAGGTGGGACCTTCCTCAGGCTTTCTCTAAACTCAAGATGCTAATCTCCCTCTTCCTCTGTACCTGCCGAAAACAGAACCGCGAAGTAAAATATCCGCTGCAAACCCTCGTTCTGTCAAGAATTTCCAGGGCTGCTAAGCGATTCCGGTTTGAAATACCGCCTCCGGGCCCTCCATTTCGGAGGTCTGAATTCGTCAGTCCATAGCGCCTGCAGAATGCCAGGCCAAATCGCACCCTTGAACCCCTTCAAACAAAGAAAACATTTTACGGTAGCTCCCGTTAGACTATCAAGCTGACTCGGCAGACGAATGGATGAAGAGTGGGCAACATTTCGGGAACGAAACATAGCTGCAATCACAGATGAGCACCAGGCCTGCAAAAGGCAGTTTTCAATTGGTTTTGGAGAGTTCGAGGCCATCTCACTGATTCATCCGCATCATATCGTCCGTGACGAAAAGAGAAGTTGCGGACCACATTTGTCCAGCTTCCTGAGTTCGATTTGAGAATCGACACGGAGTTCTTTACCAGCTGGAAAGAGAGGGGTTGGGATCCTTCGATTTCGAAGCACTCCGCATCTGACTACATAACGTACCTTACCAAAGCTACTTGATATTGATTCCGGAGCCACCAGGTCCATTACGACGGACTCCACAGCGCCTGTCTGGCTCATAGAGGGTACTAAACATTTGTAAAACCATGGTAGGATATCATAGAATCTAGGGTCATGTGGACGGAGCTTCCGGTCAATACAGTCATATCTGCATGCATACTCCTGGTATGATGAAGGATCGCAGATTGTATTCAGTCCACATTCAGGTGATAGGCCCATGGTACGCCAAGTGACCCCGGAACGACCTTCGGCACGTAGATAGCCTCCTTAAATTATCGTAGAATATTCCATAATTTCATTTCTCGCATATTCGCTCGGGAGGAGTTTAATACGACCGCTCCCTGCTGGTCACCTTCCAGGTGGGTCACTTGGTACGGGACAGGCGACGTCAAGTCTCGTCAAATGCATTACGCTCTTTCCAGGTCGTCGGCCAAAAACCCCGCAAATATTTCCCCGATGTTAATTTCCGAGCGCGTCTGGAAGTTGTACGAGATTCAGAGCCGGTAGCGCAGAGACGGTCGTTGTACAGTTGGTTGATGCCCGTTCTCGCGTCAACCTAGGCATATCCTTGAAATTTGTCAACGGAACCAAAAGGTTGCGTCCTCAATTCAGTTCTGGGGACCGGGGCCGTGCGTGGAGAGAGGATGACAGCACGAGGGAATAATGAATATAATGGACGATACCCTAATACTACGGGCAGAATAAGCTACAAGTAATCGGCAGAACATAGAATAAGAAAAGCATAACATAACCTGGAGCAGAGGCTCGAATGTGGAGAAAAACACCACAATCTAAAAGGACCGCAGTAATCGCGCGAGCCTGTCAGCATTAGAACGGAGAGAGAGAAGAAGGCCGTTTTAATAATCTTATCTCCTGGAAGAAGGCGCCCTACTTCTTTCGCAGCCTATACAAATGACAAGCCAACCGTCAGTCAATGCGGAAAGCGAGAAAAGGGGATAGCAACGAAAAGACAGAGGAAGTGGAAAGAAGATGAAGATTGAAGGCTCGCTCACTCTTCGATCTCTTTCGTTAGTTTGGAAATATGATCAGCTTGCCACATAGCGCGTTGCTCCGCTGCCTTCCTCTTTCGCTCGAGCCTTTCGACGTGTGCTTTGAGACCTTCCAAACATTTTGCGTTCTCGCGATGCATCCTCGCCACCTTTTCGTTGTTGTCAGCTTTCTCCAGATTGAACTTGATCATTGTGTCGATCTCTTCGACCGTAAAGTCCCCTTGGGAGGGAGAAGGGACACCAAAGTCCAGTTTCCTTGCGACAGGCGTTATGTTCGCATGCTCACCCTAGTATTGTATTGTTCGTTGAAAAAGGGTGCGATCAGTAACGGCAAAGAATAACGATACAATGGTGAGTGACGGGGGAAGCAAAGCAAATAAAATAGCCAACTCACCAAGGTTTCACCACTGCCAGGATACATCTTGTCAACCGCATTCGAAGCTCTCGGATGTTTTGAAAGTGGGCTCGGGAGTGGGGGAGGAGATCCGAGAACATGGGATCCTCGCAACCCCATACCCTGGGAGGCAGTTTGTTGCGACGAGGGAGCTTGACTCGGAGGAGGCAATAACATGTCCCAATCATCGTCGTCAAACTGAGTGAAGGGGTCACCTGGGCTGCCTGGGATAGGGTGAGACACTCCGCTGTGTGTCAACCCAGAGGTTGATTGGACGTTATGTGATCTTCCCCCATCGTAATTAGTCCTTTCAGACCGTTTTGCGGGGGTAGATGGTGGCTGCGAAGCTGCCATGGCGCCACCGAAAGACTTTCGCTGCTCCACTTCGGAAGAAGTTGATCGTCTGCAAGAACCACGTCAGTCAATGATATAGATACTTAGTTGGACACATTAAAGGATGGATTATATAGAGGCAAGACGGCATGGGCCATAAGGTTGAGGAAAGATGTTAGAACGGTTGAAGAGAGCCCAAATAAGACTATAACATGAAGTTGATGGAATGGAACTAGAGACGGGGATTGCGAGTTACGTGAAGCTCGGAGATGTACTCACTTGAAACCATTTGAGGGACTCGTCTTGTGGAGTCTAGAAAGCTCTTGTTGGATAATCCTCTGACGCTTCTGCGAAGGAGTCAGCGGATGATCTACGCCTTCCCACATGTCGTTATCCCGGTTTTCAGTGGATGAACCGGAGGGGGTCATCCTTGAAAGCTCCTGTTCGATAATCTTCTGACGCTTTTGTGAAGGAGTCAGCGAATAGTCTACGCCCTCTCGCGTGTCAATGTCCCGTTTTCTGGTGGACGAGGCGGAAGCAGTAGGACGACCTGAGGGAGTGTTCTCGTAAGGTTTAGGTGGGGATCCAGGACTTCCTTCTACTGGGAGGATCTGATCTTTCCACTCTGCAAGATTTATCAGCCATCGCAGTGATTCAGAATGCTGCCTGTCCAAAGCACTCGTACTCACGAAAAAACTTGCAATTTCCCGAATGGTCCCTTGGCATTGAGCAGGAGTAAAACGACCTAAAGACAATGCACAGTCAGTATCGCTTCTGTTCTTACCAAGGGATGAACATTGACCTGTTTGGGTTTGTGGAAGTGTGACTGGTGAGCATTTTTGCCGGTCGACCATGATAGCAAAGAGGTTCCCCATTATCTCCAAAGTCAATTGCGCTGCTCTGACTCGGACCCATGGCGGTTGGGAAGAGAGGTTCAGCTACGGTCGATCCCTCATCCCCCTAACGGCTATTTGTCAGTATTCCCCATTTGCCTCTGAGAACAAATAAATGCATACCGCCAAGCTATCCCCTAGAATCAGCAGGGTCCAGGGCCCGACGCGACTCCTCTAGAAAGCTGGCCATAATGTATCGTAAATGGTGGCCTTGGTCAAATAAAGGAGTGAGGCGCGCTTGGACTAGCATGGCTGCAGAGGTGATGTAGTGAAGAGACACGTCTGATGGCCTAGGACGACCCCCGTGACGCATAGACCACTGAAATACAAGCTTGTCCGCGAACGATATCTGCATATCGTGGGTCCACAATCCAGACAACATGTCCGACACTAGCACAACAGTAGCACAACCGATCGCTATCTCAACAAGGTATCTGGCACCCAGCAAAGCCGCCTTGCCCGGACTAGTGTTGCAGGTGACACAGCTGGTCGATTCGTACATGCTGTGGGTGGGGATTAGCGAGGGCGGCCCAGAGGATAAAGAACAAGTCGTTGCGCAGGGAAACTTATGCAAAGACTGGGCCGTAGCGATGCCCCCGAGGCCGGTAAGCCTGCCCTTGTTGGAAGATTGCGGTGATATTCACGAGCCCTGCGATCAGCCAGGCATTGTGGGTTCTGCGACCTCATTGTTCCGATCCGCAAGCACAGATGTTGCCCTGCCAATGGCCCAGAGACTAGGTGAGAAATGCGTGTGGTTATCAGCTGAGATGACAGATAATCTCAAGTGGCGGCTTTCAGCGAGGCGGTTCAAGAAGCAAATATTTTTATCTGTGGATTTCCCTGCGGCGGCGGTGGGGTTTGGACAGGGCCAGGAGCTGCTGTTGGACGCTGAGCGCGGTCTTGTAGAGGCCCTGAAGGAACTAGAATAGTAGAGAGAAATGAAATGAAATGCATCGTGTGTGGCCAGGCAGACGCGCTAAATGCCGTTTCGAGATCAAAGTGACTCTTACAGCTCGACCACTGCCCACTTGGTCGCTGCTCCCTCCTCTTGCTCATCGTCCCACCTCCCTCTCGTCGTCCCTGCCGCCGCAAGCGCCCCATTTCAACGCTGAGAACGGCTCTTGGGCGCTGTGCACCGTGACGAACAGCCCATTCAATTCTAGATCAGCTGCCCTTATAGCATGTCCGAATCTGAACTCTACATGCAAGACCCAAACGAATCTTTCGATCTCCCCCGCTGGCACACCCAGGTCGACCCCCTCTCTTCCTCGTCCGCTGCTCAGCCCGCGCATGGTGGCCAGCCTTCTTATCTCTATTCAGGGCCCCCACCGCCCCCGCCTCATGCCCTAACCCCGTCATCACCCCAGCGTATGCAGGCGATCCACCAGAATCCAACTGGCCAGTCAAGGCAACCCAGAATTTCGCAGCTGTTGGAGCAGGAACACCCTCTCCCCCCTCCATCGTCTCAGTATGCATCGGGTCCACAGTCCCAGCTCACCCGCAGCACGTCGTTAGGTGGTGCAAGTGCCAATACTCTTACCTCCCGCATCAGACGCCACCCACAACCAGACGATATTGAAGCGTTTTCTGCAGACTCCCACATGGCCACTCCTAGGCAGCAGTCGCAGCTTCCACAAACCTCGTTCTACCCTCCAGCCATGGGATATCAGCAGCAATCGATGACGACCTCTGGCCCAACCAATGCATCAACAGCATCCCCGTCGGATTCGTATGGCGACATGTACTACAATGGCACAGCCGCCCATCCCCCGAAGAGGATGCCAGACGCTAATCTCGCTGCAAACCGCTCCGGAAGATCTCCCCATCGGGCGGCCAATACTCCCAACTCTACGAGCCTTCTCGACCCATACTCTCAGCAGTCTCAATACTCTCCTACCACGGGAACCTATTCATACGCCCCAGCTCCTCCTCTCGATCAGAGGGCACAATCTGCCGTCTATCAGACACACAGTCGCAGCAACTCCCAAATCAAAACCGAATCCTCGACTCCTCCTATTTCGTCGCCTTATGGGTCTCAGAATCAAGGGCATTCGGTTACTACCTATTCCTCTTCTTACTCCATGAATACATCCAGTCCTCATCTTCCTGTACAGGTCAACTCACATCTAACGGGTGGACCAAACATCAAGGCCTCGATTTCGAATCCGTCCACACCCATGTCTTATATGGGAAGCCCAACCCCTGGATCCCATTATTATCCAGATCAAGCAATGATGGTCGACCGTCCACCTAAACGTCGTGCTTCAGGGTTCCGACGTGTGCGTACGGTCCATGACCTGCAACCCCGTCTTGACGTTCTACCTGGAAGCCGGCGTATGGGAGCCGATGGGGCCTACCTCTCGGTATGATTTTGCACCGCTCGGGCTTGGGATGTTGCTGATCTTCTCGTCTGTACAGCCTTTACGGCAGCTTACCACCAATATCGTTGATACATACCGCATCTGCAACCCAGGGTTCCGCTACGAGTCCAACCATAATCCGCGTCGTGTGTTGACGAAGCCTAGCAAACCGGTGCACAATGAGGGGTTCGACAACGAGGACTACGACTACATTCTCTACGTGAATGATTGGTTGGGAAATGAGGAAGGCCACAAGTGCGTATTTGAGCTCGGTCTTGCCGAACGCCTACTGAAGTTGCCCCAGATACCTCATTCTTGATATCCTTGGACAAGGAACGTTCGGACAGGTCGTCAAGTGCCAAAACATGAAAACCCACGAAATTGTCGCAGTCAAGGTCGTGAAGAATAAGCCTGCTTACTTCAACCAGAGTATGATGGAAGTCACAATATTGGAAATGGTAGGCCTGCGCAATCTCCGTTTGAATCTTTCTCGTCTAACATACACCTTAGCTCAACAAAACTTGTGATCCCCATGATGAACACCACATTCTGCGGCTTCGCGACTCGTTCATCCACCGCAGCCATCTTTGCCTTGTCTTTGAGCTACTGTCCTCTAACCTCTATGAATTGATCAAGCAAAATCAGTTCCAGGGGTTGAGTACCCAGCTTGTAAAGGTCTTCATGGCGCAACTTTTGGATGCTCTCACGGTGCTGAAAGAAGCTCGCCTTATTCATTGTGATCTCAAACCAGAAAACATCCTTCTCAAGTCGTAAGTATATCACACTTATCCCCGATACTATAATTCACCATCCCGTAGACTCCAATCTCCTGGAATCAAAGTAATCGACTTTGGTTCAGCTTGTCATGAGCGGCAGACGGTGTACACTTACATCCAGTCGCGCTTCTATCGATCTCCTGAAGTTTTACTCGGTCTGTCGTATACTGCGGCTATAGATATGTGGTCACTCGGCTGCATTGCTGTGGAACTTTTCCTCGGTCTTCCTCTTTTCCCTGGAACAAGCGAGTACAACCAGCTGACCCGTATTATCGAGATGCTTGGGTACGTCTTCACATAATCTTCCGCTTGGTTTTACTCACAAGCTTTTCTAGAATGCCCCCGTTGAGCATGCTGAACATCGGCAAACAAACGTCCCAGTTCTTTGATTCCTTCGAGGGCTGGAACCCTCACGCAAATCAACATGAGAAACAATACCGTCTCAAGTCACTGGAGCAATACTCTCGGGAACACAATACGAATGAACAGCCGGGGAAGCAATACTTCAAGGCCACCTCATTACCGGAAATTATCAATACTGCACCAATGCCCTCTTCCAAGTCGTCAAGATCTAACCATGAAATCGAGAAAGGTAATTGGCCCCGTAAATTACGCCCGAGCAGTACTAACTACCTTCTCTCGTTCCCTAGAACTGAACAACAGGGCGGCTTTCATTGATTTCTGCAAGGGTTTGCTCGATCTAAACCCTATCACGCGTTGGACCCCACAACAAGCCCGTTTACATCCCTTCATCACCGGAGAAAAGTTTACAAAACCTTTTGTGGTACGCTTTTATCCATTCTCCTTTCCCACTTTCCCTTTGTTGATCATTGCGAACCAGCCCGAGGGTCTGGCGCCAGTTCCATCCTCATCCACCTCGTCCTCTACTGCCACCGATCCAAAGAGGCCGTATGGTGGGCTCGTGCCTGCACAGTCGAAAGGCGCTAGGGCGTATCCCGATGCAGCGACGTATAATCATCACTTGGCGCAACACCAGGCGTATACCGCGCAACAGGCTTCGCAAGCGGCAAATACATTCCGAAATCCTTACATGAACCAACAGAATGTTCAACAGCAGCAGCAACAGCCGCCGGCATCGAACTCGTACAACAGTGCTCCTGTTACGGACCCCTACCAACCTGCACAAAACCAAACCCAGGCTCAGCAGCTGGCTGCTCAGTATGGTGGTGCTGCGCCTGGTCCACCACATCGTGCCCTGTCCCACCAGAATTCGACGGGCCAGCTTGGTTCTGGAAATGCTGTGACGTCGCAGTATCCTACCCATTCGGCAGGCTCAAACCTTGGAGCCAATTTGGCGCCTGGAAACTATTATCCTAATTCCAGGGGAAGGGCCAATACGATCAACCAGATGGACACCATCCCTCCTGCTTTGGCGAGGTTGCAGCACATGAACCAGGATATCATTGGTGGAAGGAATGCATTGACGCCTGTGCTTAATCGGGACGATGCAATGCGGGAATGGGAGAGAAGACAGGCAGGGAAACCCCCCGCCGCTCAGCCGTACCCACAACTGGAGTACTTGCAGCAGCAGGCGGAGATGGTCGCTGCTTCTGGGTTGACGAACTGGAATAGCGCTCAGCACTCAAGGTATCAAGCGGCGCCTTCCAAATTGGCGCACTCGTACCAGCCACACTCGATGATCGTGGATGACGAAAATTCCAGCACGTCGGCGAGTTCGAACGTCCGGAGGGATGCTGTGATGCAGAATGTGCGTGCTGCAGCCAGGACTGATGGCGCGTCCGGGTTGTATGGAGGAGGCTCAGCAGCGTCGATGATTACCAGCCCTCCGCAAGCCTATTCGGCCAGCGGGCCTCCACCTACTTCTGCTGGCGGTGGCGGCGGTCGATACGGGACTGGGTTTGGGCAGCAGCAGGCAACCAGCGCCTCGACCGCTGCCGGTGGGTCGGGTTCGGGTGCCTTTGATTCGGTGGATAGAAGGACGGATATCGGTCCTATGTACGTGCCGATGGGCGGCGACCAATACCAGGGGTATCCTGTGAATACCTCGGCGACCGGCAATCGACTCCCTACGAATACCGGACAGCAGGTGCAACCGTCGTTCTATGGACCCGGTGTCGTTCCTTCGGGGACTCAGCAACAAAGGAATCCGTTCACGATGGCAACTGATACGCAGAAGGATGCGCGATGGCAGAGGTAACTTATGGGCTCGACGTCATTCATGCGGTGTGTCTTTGGTATAGGTAGTGGCCATGTCGTGGCCTGTTACTCGCTGTATGTCTTTCGACGTACCCTGCCTCAATAGCTTCTTTTCCCCCACTTTTTTACAGCACATGATTGCACACTATCCAACTCACTATTCAGTCAGCGTTTGGTGTTACTCTACTTGTTTCTACTCGTTGTCCTGGTCGATGCAACCCCTTTTTTTTNGTTTCTTTACGAGCTTAAATGTTGTTTCATCTCTATATCTGCAAATGTCTTTTTTTTNCTAACTTCCTATTTCAATTATTGCTTCTCATACTCTCTCTCTCGAAGGTCCCAGTATTTTGTTACAATGAGAGGACATTGTTGATGATCTATACTGCACATTCTCGGCCAACACATGTTGTCACTTTTATCGCTGTTCGTTGTACATGCATTCCTTTTTTCTTCTTCTCCTTTGTACCATTCATGACTTCCAGGAATTTCTCTTTCTTTCTTTCAATATGCTGCTCTAAGCTGTCGTGAGTCTGAGGTCGTTCGTTGAGTTAGTGCATAGTGTAAGCGCCCAGATGCTCTGTTTGGCACGCGCCTTGTCGACGTCAGTGGCGGATCAATTCTGCCTAGCTTCCTTCTTTGCGTATTCATTCGCCCGCCCGCACGAGCTGTCAACAGTCCCCGTCTTCGTGAATTATGGGCACTAAGTCGGGATCTAAAAAGGCTGCGTCAAGCATTAAGGCCTCCACGAGCAAAGAAAAGGAGGCGGAAATGCCCAGAAGCAAGTCCCCACAGCCATGGAGGCGGTCGGAGTCGCCAGTCGAAGACTGGGGGGATGACACTAGCGACAATGAATGGGGATTTGACATCGTTGGAGAGGAGGTTGACTACTGGGGAGATATTCGGTACGTTATACCCTTGTTGATCTGCTTTCGAACACTCATATCGTCCCAATCGAAGTTATGAAGTTAGTTGACACGCTACTCAGGAAAACCTCCGCGTCTTATTAAGTTTCTCAGGTTGAATGGGACGACTGGAAGCGCAAGGACGGGACTAACAATACTTGGAAATATGAATACATCGAAAGCAACGGGGATTCTGCTCGAAAACGGTGGGACAAGTACCAGCTGCGTCGACGGCGCAACCTGGCAGAGGAGAACCAAGACATTGAACTCTCCCCCGGCTTGGACATACACAACAACGACACGCGTCTTCGTGCCCAAGCTGCCTCGGAGAAGCTGAAATTATGCGAGAAGGAGCCGGTCGATTGGTTAAAAGAGTTGAAGAGGGCCCGAGAGATATCTCAACCTAAACGCGCCAGTGCGGGCCCAGAGGATCCTTCTCCCGACGGTGAGGAGGATGGACCGCGAAGACTCCGTTCGCGTATTAAACCGCGTCATTCGAGTTCGGCTTCGGCGTCGCAGCGAGCGTCGTCGACGACACTTGCGGGAACTCCTTCCAGTCGCGCACATTCCTCCCGCTTTGTGACCCCAGCATCGTCTGTGGCGACCCTACCTACAGCGTCTCCGTCATCATCCGTGGGGATATCGCAAGAGATACCAATGCATGATGGCTTCCCGACAGGTCTCAGCGAGAAAGCTCGAGGGAAGCAACGAGCCAGAGAGACCGATGGTCCACTCCCACAATTTCGCAGTCCCCAGGCGTTTCGAGCCAAGAAGGGCTTTTCGCGGTATGTCTTAGCTTTTCTCCCTTGTCCATGTATCTAACATTTTACTGTATCCACAGTCGATTCCAGTTGACGGCTGAATGGTCCCGATATGGAGCACCTATCACTTTCTGCAACGAAGTCGACGACGAGGAGGTGCCGCCATTACCCCCAAACTTTAGATATATTGAAAGAGGATATGAGTAGTAAGTGCAGACAATATTTTGGGGTCACTCTGTCCTGATAAATTTGTGGTAGCGATCCTGAAGTGAAAAAGCCTGACGGTCTAGAAGAATTTTTATTATCGTGTTCTGGCCATAAAAAATGCATGCCTTCAGACATAGATGGTTGCGAATGTCAAGACGCGGGGCGTAAGGACGACGAACCTGTAACATGCGCGTATGATGCACAGGTGAATATCCCTCCGGCCATTGGAGTTTCAATGCCTGACTTTCTGTAGGGATATTACCTGTTTCAATATCAAAGTCAAGAAGTTATAGAATGCACGCCTGTGAGTACTCTTGTCTCTATCACTGGCAGGCTCTGGTCGCAGAATTCTGAATTATTGGCTAGCGATGTGAGTGCAGTGAAAGCTGCCCAAATCGAGTGTCGCAACGTCGCCGCGACGTCCCGCTTGAGATATTCAAAACAGCCCATTGTGGATGGGGTGTACGGGCGAAGACCAGGATCAAGAAGGGTAAAGTCTTGGGGATGTATACTGGGTGAGTTCGTCCAGTCCACTTCGCCTGAACACACCCTCATGATTGCACCGTCTTAGCCTCCTAATGTGAGTTCCCATTGTAATTCCTCGTAACTGAGACCAACCTCAGCCAAATTATCACAGCCCGTCGGACAGACTATCTTCGTTGCCGAGTAAAGATAAGGAGTATACCTTCGATCTTGATGGTGACGCGAGGTACATGGACAGTGATAGCGGGTCTAATGTGTCTGGGTATACTGTAGACTGCACGAACATGGGCAAGTAGTAGAACTTCCTGCTCTCGCCAAACGATGCTGACTTGTCGGAATCTGTAGGAAATTGGTCAAGATTTATCAAGTCAGTGTCTCCATATTCGTACCCTCAAAGTCTCTGACACATTCATGCATTCCTTTAGCCATTCGTGTGACCCAAACCTAATAATTTACGAGGTGGTTTACGACCAGTTGCCTGGAGTAAGGTCCTCACCACTCCCTCCGCCTTTCGTAGCTTACCTTTTTCTGCAGAACGGGATGGCTTATCATGCTTACGCTGCCAAACGAGATATACCTGCTGGCCAAGAGCTGGTCTTTGACTATAATCCCAATGCTGCTGACATACAAAGAAAAAAGAAGTCAAAGTATAGGAAAACGGCGAGTGGGAGACGTGTACCAGCTGATTCTGCAGAGTGTTTCTGCGGTGCCGAGAAATGTCGCGGGTTCATCTAGAGCTCCTTTCCTCGGACCACTCTTTTGCTTAAACTTTATTTTGTCATTGTATTGAGCTGGAGCATCGGATATGTGCATGTATGTAGACCACTGTGCTCGGATAAATCAAATTCACTGGATGGGATCATGCCGTTTCCCACGCAACGCGTCCGTATATCCGCCACGTACATAGTTCCACGCCGACCCAACTCTTCTCTCCATCTCTCTCTGGTTTCTCTCCAAAATGTTCGGTCGTATCAGCGTAGCCTTCATCGTCGTCACCCTCGCCGCTCTGTTCTGCGGCGTCGAGGCTGTCAAGGGCCCCAAGATTACCAACAAGGTCTACTTTGACATTGAGCACGGTGGCGAGCACTTGGGCCGAAGTGAGTCTCTAGTTCACTCCTGCCAATATTCCGTCATGCTCAACATTATGTCGAACTTTAGTTACCATGGGTCTCTTCGGCGGCGTGAGTAGCCTCTTCAGCAACCACTTTGCTGGTTGCCGTTTCCTTGTACGAGCAGCGCTGAACTGAGCACCCTCCTTAGACCGTCCCCAAGACCGTCGAGAACTTCCGAGCGCTCACTACTGGTGTGAAGAAGGACGGAACCCCCCTCGAGGAGGGCGTTGGCTACAAGGGTTCCAAATTCCACCGTGTCATCAAGGACTTCATGTGCGTGGTTTCTCAATATTAATCTGGACCCTTGACTGACGCTGTTGTTATAGGATTCAAGGCGGTGACTTCAGTGCGTTGGCCAATAGATTAACCTGTTAGCTGTTGTACTGATTATGCCTCAACTTCTCAGCTCGTGGAGATGGAACTGGTGGAAAGGTATGTTCATATTCTTCGAGGCAGTGTCGGCGCGATGCTGACACCGTCATCTTATGTAGTCTATCTATGGCGAGAAATTCGCTGACGAGAACTTGTGAGTATTTGTTTCTCTGCTCTGCCTCTTCCAACGCTTATGTCGCGCCCACAGCAAACTCCGCCACACCGCCCCCGGCATTCTCTCTATGGCAAACGCAGGCAAGGACACCAACGGTTCTCAATTCGTGAGTCGAGCCAAAGCCTCTTGGAGCAAAGACAAGGATTTGATTCATCATTCTCTTCTTTCTTAGTTCATTACCACTGTCGTCACCAGCTGGTTGGACGGACGACATGTTGTGTTTGGAAAGGTTCTTGAGGGCATGGACATCGTTCACAAGATTGGTGGGTATCACATCCCTATCAAGTCTTTCTAGCGTTCTAACGCTTCCCTTACAGAAAACGTTGCCAAGGGTTCTGGTGACCGCCCCACCAAGGAAGTCGTCATTGCTGCCTGTGGAGAGGTCAGTTTTACCCCGTTACTCTAGCGTATTTGCATTCGCTAACTTTCCTGCATCACAGTTGGAAAATGACACTGTTACAGACGAGAACGGAAACCAGGTGCCTACCCACGCCGAGCTCTGATTCACAGCGCTTGGTTCGCTCCTTACGTTTTATTTTAACGTGTCGTTAAACATTTAAACCAATACAAAACTATTGTTTTTGCTTGCTTTGCAGGAAATTACTTCTACCTCATCAAAGACTGCTGGGGAGGAACATATCACCGCAACTGGTACCATTACTACTGGTTCCGCCGCCAAAGCCTCCGAAACTGCTTCCACGGAAGGCGTCACTGTTCCTGTTCCCCACGCTGGTTCCAGCTTCTCCAACCTTGTCTACCTCATTCTTATCGCCGGCGTTGGTGCGACCATCTTTTTCTGGTTAGGAGGAATGAGGCTGCTGGCGAGGTTGTTGCCTGGCAAGCTTGGTGCCAAGTACAGCAGGCTAGGCGCCCAAGATGACGTTGAGAGGTAATGGCATGGCGCTGAGCGCCGCCTTTCTACCCCTTGCCGTCACGCGATGCTTAAGTGTCTCATGTTAGACGGTTGAGCTGAACGACATCCAACACTTTGTCGTCCTACCATGCATATGCAAGTCTTTTGGAGAGAGCCTACCATGTAATAGTGTAAATCTGACCACGATTCGTTCTTTCGTTGCTTTCATATCTCATTGCTTAGAAAAACTAAATAGAAATACATACATAAAATAAACCGGATAAAACGGACAGATGGTAGTATGAAGCTGTTCGACCTGCTCTAATCCCTTCGGGCGTAGCTTGGGAGTAGGTCTTCCAACACTTTCTCCATCTTGTGCGCAAGCTTCGCGTACTTGGTCGTTTCGGGATTGTAGAGGCGGCAATTGCTGAAGATGAGCATAGCGTCGTCGACGAATTGCTCAATATTCTTGTATTTGTTGGCTTTGAGCTTCTTTCCCATTGTTTTGAAATCTGAGAGTAGACGGTCAGCATGAAAGCGGGTTGATCAAGTGGGAAATGGTACTAACCCATAGGCTGTTTGATCACGTCCAAATAGTCTGGTACCTCTTCGAGATTGACAGGATCCTGGAAAGGCCACGCTGCGCTGTTCTCCCTCAGAGTGTGCAGTGTCCTCTCCATCAGCTGATAGTCGGGGCTCTTGAGGTTGAGCCCTTGCATACTAAGATACCAAGACATCAGTACACCGTCTATCTGTCGAAATTATATGCACTTACTTCTTCTCCATCTCCGGGTTCCACCCTGTTTCTCTCAGGCCTGGAACATCCCTTGGGTCAACAGCCATACCC
The DNA here is from genome assembly GCA_004126415.1 of Candolleomyces aberdarensis. Lineage (NCBI taxonomy): Eukaryota > Fungi > Basidiomycota > Agaricomycetes > Agaricales > Psathyrellaceae > Candolleomyces > Candolleomyces aberdarensis. The sequence continues at coordinate 152,190 of SDEE01000010.1, read as the reverse complement.
TCCTCCCATCTGCCTTCCTTGAACACGTCCAGACCTTGGTGGACAATATGGCTTTTGCTCATTTGCCGCACCTTGGTCAACACCGCCGCCTGCTGCACAACAAAGACCTTCTTCTTATCCAAATAATCCACCTTGGGCACCATCGTACACTGCATGATCGTACTGCCCTCATAATCCTTGATATACCCAGCCCAGATGCTCTTATCCAGCGTGATGTCCTTGGTGAACCCTTGCTTCTCAAAGTAGCCCACGGCGTAGTTGTCGGCGCAGGTAAGGAAATGGTGCATGCTTGGATAGGTTTTGCGGATGTGCGCTTTGAAGTGGTCCATGAGCATGCCACCGTAGCCTTTCACCTGGTCTGGGCCGTTGATAGCGAAGAAGACGATTTCTGCGAACCCGCGCTGGGGGAATGGGCGGAAGCTGATTCCTCCAACGACTCGGAAGCCACGTTTTATAATGGCGAGGCATCGACTGTTTTCGTCGTATACCAAGCGGGCGATGTATTCTCGCGGCATCTTGGGAAGTTGCTTTTGGAAAAGCGTCTTCAGGCCCGTGAGGATGATTAGCTGGCGCGGGTCGTAGGTAGGGGAAGGGTCGTTGTGGGAGGCAGCAGTAGTAGAGGCAGCAGTGGTAGATGATGGTTGAGATGATGTTGATGCATCGTTGTCGCTCTGGTTCTGGACGAAGGAAGATGACGGGGAGATGGACATGGACGTTTGGGACGATGCATTGGGGACTTGTGTCTCCTGGCTCTCGGAAGTCATACTGGTGTCCTGAGTTTGAGGTGCAGAAGGGTCGACAGTAAACGGTGGGCCATGGGGGTTTTTAGTCGGCGGAGAAACTGGGACTATCTGTATGACCCCCCGCTGTAACTCGACGGTAGATACCTTCTCAGTTCGTGGAGGCTTCACAATCCTCATTAGAGCTTATTGATGCAGTGGAGGATTCTGCAACTCACTTTGGCACCTGTAGCTGTGCCCTTTGTAGTCCCATCGACTGCCACACCAGCTGCCAACCGGGACAATTGTCCCTCGTCCATCTTGTCCTCCATCTTGACCTTGGTGGTCCCATTGACCTTCTTCCCTCCATTGATACCTGTAGAAAAGAATGAGTTGCGTCGTTTGCTTGGTCCATCTATACACACCATTCGTCTTGGTCCTTTCACCATTCTCCCCATGCGTAACATGTGCTGGGGCGATTCCAGCAACTGTGTGATGTCCCTTCTTGGCTTTCTTTCCCGAATGTCCATGGCCAGGGAGTTTGCTTGTCCGCTTCCCAGTTACCCTCCCAGGCGCAGTTCCGCTCGTAGACGCAGCGAGGCGCGAAGCAAGAGGCTTGTCGCCCTCTCCATCGGACGATGATGAGGATGAGGATGAAGCGACGGCTTGTCCTCCACTTCCTCCCTTTCGATACTTCCGACCAGTGGTACGCGTGGAGCGAGTAGTAGCTGAAGGATGGGTTGGAGAACTGACGCTTTCTTTGAAGAAGAGGTCGTCCTCTTCATCTTCCTCCTCCTGGTCACGAGGGTTGTCATAGTCCCCTTCGGACAACGAGGAACTGGAGGTGGCTCGTCGTCTCTTCGCTGGTGGATGCTGGCTCTCCAAATCACTTAAGGAAGAGGTGCTCGAGCCGGGAGAAGACGATAGTGTGGGGGGAGCGGAGTAGGTGTGAGGCGATGAATTTGTCTGCTGAGCGGACGCCGTGGACGAAGCTGTGGTGCTCGTTCCCGGAGGAATCATTTGTTTCCGTAGAGACTTGACATCCTCGTCGGTGTAACTAAAGTCGAAGAGGCGACCAGAGTCCTAGAACTAGGTTGGAGTGGCACATGGAACAAAGGAAACCGCAATACCTGTAGAATTTCATCGATTCGAATTCCAACGTTACTTCTCCTCGTCCATTCTCCCCTTCCTAGCGCTGTTTCGTTGGCATTGTGCGCACTAACATCGTGCCGACACCCGCACATATCGAGGTATGACTGAGGACTCGAGTCGTCGTCGTCGTCATCTGCTTCATCATACACGCTGGTGTCGTCGGAAACGACCGTAATTCCTGGACTTGGATGGAGTCCTGTGCACGGGCATATAGTACAGGGTGAATGGCGGGCGATTTTCAGGGAAAGTAAGGAGGAAGAGAGCTGATTTCGGTCGTTTGAAACGGGATAGGCGACCTTGACCATCTGGTTTGGGTTAAAGCAGTGGGCGCCTATCTTGGCGCTCACTTTCCCGGCGTTAACACTGCCCAGCGAGCTCGTGATCACGAACAACGTTGACGAAGACGCTCACACGATGCCTATTTATCTTCCGAACGATGACCTCCTGGATTCAATACCCCCCGACAGGATTGGCGACGCTGACGCACTACACCTTGCCTCAAGGCTATGTCGCGTCGTGTGGTTGCACCCCAGGCAGCACCAAATACCCCACCGCTGCTCTCTCTCAAATGGCCTATGGCAGCAGTGCCAACTATGGGCCAGGATGCGGCAGATGCTTCAACTTGACCCTGGTCAACCCAGTCGTCTCAACACCTCCCTTTCAACCCAAGGAAACGAAGCACCTCGTCGTCAAAATCACAGACCTATGCCCTCTCTCGCAGACAGGGTGGTGCTCTGGAACACCTGAAAGGACCAATCAAGCTGGGGCCCGACTCAATTTCGATCTTGCATATCCTTCAGACGCCATTCCCTCTGATTTCTTTCCTCACGACGAAAAGTTGTATGGATACAAAGATTTCGGTGTTTGGAACATTCAATACGCAGCTGTTCCATGCCTGTCATCCTGGGAAGGAGCAACGGACTCTTCAGCTCTTGGTAGCGTTCGTGCTCTGGGCAGTAGTGGGTGTTGTCCTGCAGAGCCTACAGGAAGCTCCGAAGATACCTGCCCTTCTTATTCTGACGCCAATGGCCTCCCGTGAGTCCCCTTCACTGAAATTTCCTGCTGGTGATGCCCTTAACCCACGCGGTGATACGCAGGCCAGACACGATGACTAGCCGCGCCTCACGATTGACTGCCCTGAGCTCAGCGAAGACTTCGGCCATATTCCTAATCGCTCTGATATACTCATTTCGCTCCTCGCTGTGATACACGACTTGGAAATATACCCCAGTACCTACAAGATCCCCGCCCACCAGGTTCCCTCAATGATCAAGTCATAAATTTAATTTACAGAGGCCGTCGTGGCAACACGGGCTCAGAAGATTATAGAAACCGACTCGCCCTACCCAGAATCCTCAGAGTACATCTATCATCGCGTAATACGCGGGCCTAGGCCTATACTGAGCATCCCAAGGGAGAAGCGGTATTCGTGACGAGCTCTTCAAAATCAAGGCGATGTCAGCTCACGAAAGACATGCGAGGAGGAGAAATTCCATTACATTCTCCGTAATGCCCCAGATCGATACTCCCACACATTTCGAAACGGCGAGACACGCTTTCACCGCAGCTGCATAGTCAGCTGCGTTCGCATTCGTCACATCCAGTTCGGAGATCGCGACCTCTTGCACTGGGGCACTGGAGGCAATGGTCAAGGCAGTCTCCAGTCCTCCGGAACCCCCGCTCTATGCCGAACAGTCAAGCCAACGTTAAAGGCACAACACAACGGGGCTTGGAAACGCACGGGAAGATGAGACTCAAGACCGATGGCGTCGATAGTTCCTGGGGTAGCTTCGTTGATTCGAGTTACGAGATCGACTAGTCCTCGAAGCTTGGGATTGTCGGCCTCGATGTTATAGTCGTTAATGTAGAGCCTGTCAGTAGACAAAGGAATCAAAATCACATTGAACGATCCTGAAGTTATAGACATACACAGCGTTTGGGTCGGCTTTGCGAGCCGCTTGGAACGCCGTTGTAATAAAGCTCTAATTTGTCGATTTGTCCATGAGCACATGTTCTTTTCCTTTGTGAATTGTAGCTGAACTCACGTCTCCCAGTGTACGCTGGAATACACTCGCCCTCAATGTCCCATTTTCATTGAGTACTTCACTGTAATGTTGCCTGTCAACGCATTGTGAGTGGGAATGAACGATAAAAGACATACTTGCAGACATCCCACTACGATTATTGCATTAGCCTGCCCTTCAGAGAATCGTCAAACACATCTAAGAACGCTTACAGCTGCCCTGTCGATCAGCAAAGTTCTGCTGTTTTGAGATGCGGCGTGCACTTACAATAGACCTTGGATTTATATCTTCCAGCCACAGCAGCGATATGGTCTTCAATCACGGAAGTCTGGAACGAGCGTGTCAATGATGAGCACATAGACACCACTATTTCAAAAGCAGACCAGGGTTTCTTTATCGACTATGGCCGCAACCCAACTAGGGAGCTGCGAATGCCAAACTACAGCGCACAGTAAGCCATCGGAGCCATTCGATGAAAGTGTTCGAATGTGCTACTCACCAAGAGTATGTCCACGAATCAGCTTGTTATGGGACACGGCCCAGTCCACAAAGGCATCTGACCTTGCAAAATTGAAATTTCCTCGAGAGGCTGGTCGACGGAGAAGGAGAATGGACAGATAAATCTAAAACACGGGGCATAGCACCTTGTAAACCTACGCTCTGTTGAATCCCACTAGGTGGCAAGGGGTGAGTATTTGTGTCGAGTAACATTTATTGCAGGTACCTTCATGGAGTGCTCCTGTTATATATGAAAAGTAAGGTTATCTTGATCTGAGTGTTAGAACCGATTGAAGGGACTTGCCGGTGTGACTGTCCCGAACTCGGAGTCTGCGATAGCCACTGCACCTATGGAGCGAGGCGTTGGTGAGCACAGGTACAAAGCGTGGACGTCAACAACAAATCACCTTGGGTCTGCAGCCTATTCGCATCGAGTGCAGTACCCTGCATAACGCGATTTTTTCATTAATGAACTTCAGCCATTCCATTCATTCAAAACGGCCCTACAAAGTATTTCTTCCCGGGGTGGGCCACAAATTTATTATGAAGTCCATTCTGATTCGTCGCCGAAGGCGAAGCTAACAGACAGAGTGTGTTGGCGAAAACTTTGGATGTAGTCAATCAATGCGGATGCTTACCTCGCTGGAACACGGGCGTCCCAGAGACAACACTGTTCAATAACAGAGCCGCGAAGAGAAACATCAGAGAACCGAGTATCTTCATACTGCCACTTGTAGACGAAAACGACTCGAGAACATTGTTTTTTGATAATTATATGCCTCTTAACAGATCCTCTTTCGAATCAACGGACGAACTTCGCCTGATATCCAAGGAATAACTCGTACACAGCTGACACTAGTGGAAAGAATCAAACTTGGGGTTGAATATCGGTATGAAAGTCAAGAATGCTACGCACATTACAAGATATTCCGGAGAAGCAATTCGGTACTTCTGCTACGTCATATTCGAAGGCTCGAATGTATAAAGCTGTTGGAAATCAAACTGCGTCGAAGAGGAGTGGAGGATACTGCGGGTTGCACGGGAGTATGAATCATTTCAAAGGGTTGAACTCAGTCTTCGCGCTTACACGGAGTCACTCAGAAAACTTCTGAGAAGACCGACATAACATACAAATATATACGTACAAATACATATTTTCTTTCCGCAAAGCCAATAAACACGCCATACGAACCTGGGGATGGGCAAGGAGAAAGAGTGGTGGTGGGTTGATATTGGAAGCAGTGAAGAGTCTACCCTCAGCGCTGGCCGTCTGAAGAAGAAACACATGTCATCAGCTAATGGACGAACCAAATGAAAGACGTCAATACTCACAAGCCGTAGTCTCATACTTCCCAAGCCCAATAATGATATTCTGAGCATCTTGCTCCTTCCCTTCGATATAATTCTGCAAAATCTTCCTCGCACCATCCGCATACCTCTTCTGCGCATCCAAAGTCGTGCCAGAGTAATGAGGAACCATACCATTTCCACCTCCCAAGGGGTTCTTCACCGTCCTCCACACGTGGTCCTTGGGTGCAGGCTGCACGTTCCAGACGTCGCCCGAATACCCGTTGAGCTGGCCAGACTTGAGAGCCTCGGCAACAGCATCCTTGTCGCAAATGGCACCACGCGCAGTGTTGACCAACCACGCTCCCTTCTTGAAGTGCTTGAGCAACTCGGCATTGACAAGGCCCCGAGTGCCCTCGTGCAAGGGACAGTTGACAGTGACGACGTCGCATTGGGAGACGAAATCCTTCAAATCCTCAACACGGCGGGCATTGACGGCCTCGGCGGCAGCCGGGGGCAAAGAGGCGTAGTCGTAGTACAAGAGCTCCTTGCAGTCGAATGGCTTGAGGCGCTGCAGGACACGGTAGCCGATACGTCCGGCACCGATAGTACCAACGACTTTGCCCTCAAGGTCGAATGCATTGCGAGCGATCTCAGAGACTTGCCAATCGCCCCTTTCGATCATCTAACAAGGCGAAGAAAACACGGTCCATCAGAACAGAGTTGTAAGGAGCCAGAAACCCAGACTAACCTCGTGCGCAGGATTATAGTTACGAACGAGCAAGAGGATGCTCATAACGACGTGCTCAGCAACTGAGACAACATTCGACCCAGACACCTCCAACACCTGGATACGATGGTCGACAGCTGCGTTGAGGTCGATGTGATCAGACCCGACACCAGCAGTGATGCAGAGCTTGAGGTTTTTAGCCTGCAATAAACGAACAACGTTTGTGTCAGTCACGGCATCCTAATAAACGCGATTCGTCATGGGCGCCCACCTTCTCGACTAGCTCCCTTGTAAGGTACCTATAATGTGACAGGTCGTCGAGTCAGCATTCACTATCCAACAACGACGCCTGCGAAAGACTTACCCAGGATGGAAGGGGGTGGTAATGAGAACTTCGGCCTACCAAAGGTCGATAAGCACCTCCATTTAGAATTGGGCAAAGGAGTCTCTTACGTCGACGATATGCTTCTGGAAGTCACTATCGGCGCCTTCCTTGCTGCTTGAGACCTACAGCCGAATTGTACGCTCAGTTTCGCGATGCCGAATGAGGCGCTAGGAGCATGACATACTGTAATAGGTAAACGAAGGTATCAGCGTCTGTTCAATCAATCATCAAAGGAGAACTTGTCACATACCGACGAGCTCGTGACCCAATGACTTCAAGTAGCTCTCGAGACCGAGCTGCATACATCATGTTCAGTGAGTAGGTGCTCAGCATCACAGATAATGGACAGTCGACCAACCTTGTTTTGGACGGTACCCAAAAGTCTTGGCTCCTGTCTGGCGGCCTCTCCACCTTCGTACAAGATAGCAAGAACCTAAGAAACAAAGATAAGCTCTCCATCGAACATCGAAAGGGTAAAAGACCAAGTACACACCTTCATGGTGAATGTGGTCGGGGTAGACTGAGTGCTAGAGGGAAGAGGTAGAAGAGCAAGGTAGTCCAAAAGTCGGAGGAAACTGCAGGAATGGTCCAAACAATCAAGAGCTTTTATATCTGAAACCGCACCAGCCCCCCCCAAGAGAACTCGAAGAACGACCCGCATAATGAATAGTCCCCCCAGGCATCATCATCTGACACACCATTCGGGAGATAGATGCACCACCACCTCCACTTGGAGTCAAACGGATCTTCCTGATACAAAACTTACATCTACACCTACCGACTCAGGTTACAAGAACCACAGGGCCCCTCCCTCCCTGGGCAGGGCCGCCGCTTCTCAAACGCGACTCATGACCACTTGCATTCTCCGTGTCACGTGTAGAACCCCCCCATTTCAATACTCACTTGGACCCAAAGTTGGGCCGTGCCGTGAGCTAAGAGGAAGAAGAACGTCTGACAGAGCTGTACCAAGAAAGATCCTTTTAGAACAACGGAAGCCCGACTTCACGCACCTATCCATCTATGCTGCATCCGGGACAGCACAGAATAAATGACATTTTTGTATTTTGACGTCATTGCTGCAGAGAGCTGAGTGAGCTCGGATAATGTATGTACATAACATAACGCTCGAAATAAACTCACCACCCGTCCATGAGAGCAGCGGCCCAGGGAGGTGTGGGTATACTTGGCCAGTAGTAGGCGTCCGAAAGACGGCGAAGATCCAACGAAAAGAACAAGAGAAGGTCGCCATTCTCGGCAGGGCTTGAGAGAAAGAACGAGGCACAGGACATTCGAATAACCACGGCCAAAGACAAAGGGATCCCGATGGGCCCGCCCTGGCGTCCTGGGTTTGATAACGGTACACGGTGGGCCGGATGGCAATCTATTCTTAGTCTCCATAAATCATAATTAAGAGAATAGGGTAATACAGTAGCTCTAAGGCGTCGTCATAGGGCTGAAGGAAAAAACGTGACCGTCAGTCGACCATACCAACGACGGAAAGTAGAGAAAAACGCACTGATTAAGGAATGAATGCTATCGGTCCTGTAATTCATATGCTGAACCTATACCAGACGCTGGTATCATTTCGAACGTGGACATAGCGTCGTCGCTCACAGATTCTGTGCGTTCAGTCAATGGCGGTCCTTCCAAGTCTTGCATCTTTTTCACGACTTCCCATTCGACACGAATGAAGACCCACAGCCATCTTCTGACAATCTCGGCAACCTCCAGCAAGAAGACAGCCACGCTGCCGTCGTGCGCAGAATGAAGGTGAGAGGATAGTCGGACTGACCATGACATTCGCAGGACCAGATTGAAGGTGGCCAGGAGAGGGTAGATCATCGCGGGGTAGAGGAGAATAGGTCGAAGTCCCCATGGGTAGGGTTTCCGGAGCGATCTGGGAATATCTTTTTCTTCCAACGGGTATGCGTTTTCGAATGACAATCTTGTCGGGGAGAGCGAAGGGGAGAGCACAGGCGATCCCGAGGCTGAAGGAAATTCTGAAGCTGAGGCTGAGGTCGAAGTAGAACTGAAGGGCGGCCGTATAATAAGGGGTGTCCTGAGATGAGGTAGAAGCTTGGAAGCGTACTGGTCGGTGTCCACCTCGGTGCCTGTGCGCAGGGCCTCTAGTCCCCAATCATTGGTGATGTCCCACCAGAAGGAATAAGCAGAGTTGACGAAAACGGAGAGCAGCCTAACCGATTTGTTAACCATTAGCTCGCGTTATAAGCAGAAGGACTCGTACCAATATCTGAAAAGATGGTGTTCTCCATGTACGATTCCTTGAGCGGCGGCAAAGAATATGACGGGGAAGGCAGTGGCGTATTTGATAGCATTGAAAAGGGGCTTTTTGCTCTCGTTTGAGGGAAGATTGTATTCTATGAGGCATTGACGTAGGCGGACCGCATATGGGAAGCTGGAACGTGGAGCGTCAGCAGACTGATGGAATGGTAAAAGATGGCAGGAACAGCCCGAATACCTTAGGACGACCGGCATCACCCATTTCAACAGTCCTTCTTGTGCAGGCGAATCCAATAAAGTGTTTCCAGGGAGAATCATGCATAGTGACAACCAAATATCTCCAAATACTTTTACGAAGGATGTTCCGATGTCGGCGAGGACCACATCCGAAAAGAGAATTGGAGTTTGTGTAGAGGAGAATAAACACCGCCGAATCGCACTGTAATCAAGTTAAACGTTATGATGGAGCAACCGTCACAAAGGCAGTGAGGACAACGTACTGGATAAACCTGGTGCGCTCGGCCTTGAAAAATACATCGTACGGGCACACCAGGAGCAGAAGGAGAAAAAGGGCGGTCAGAGCTGGGATATGGCCATAGGCATCGACACGAGATGGATCGCCGTCTACGCTCCAGACGTAGAGCAGCCAGGACACAATGCAGATGCCAGCGTAACCAAGGAAGGCCTGGTACGCCGACCTGATCAGTGCTGGGGCCATCGAGTGCCCGCTGGGATGTTGGGTGACAGGGAGCCTGGGGGGTGAGTCGTCCGTCCGAAGGTCGAGGGCGGTGACTGCGTCGACCTCGAGGGCGTCGAGGCCATGGAGATTGGTGGCCCACCCCAGGAGCCCGAGGCCGATGAGCAGGAACACGCGGTAGGGCAGGGGAAAGGCGACGGCCTGCCAGAAATCGGCGTCGCTTGCGAGGGAGCTCATGTTTCGCGGGGGAGAGGTCGTGTGCGCAGGCGCGAGGGCATCAAATAGCCCACTTGTTGTGTTCGAAGCACATCTAAAGAGGCACAGCGGACCCGGCCATTCAACCCTATTATAGCACAGCCACGTCGTACGGTCTCTTATGGTATAAGCGAGCCAGCCATCACCCTTTTTCCCTTCCTCCCTCCTACCCCTGTCCAGATGGCCTCTAGCGGGGCTTATGGCGCAAATAGAGCGTCCGACACAGACTTTCGCAAGAAATGGGACAAGGAAGAGTATGCGGAAAAGGCTAAGCTGAAAGATCAGGAAGAGCGAGAACGCATGCAGGAGAATGAAGAGCGCCTAAAGGAGGGTATGGCCCCTCTCCTCTCCTCCCGCAGCACCTTGACATCTCACTGACCCACAGGCAAAAGGGCGCGCAAGGGTGCCAAGCAGGATGTCCCCAGACCCACAGAGCTCATGAAGGCCCGTGAGGGGCCCCTGGAGCTCGACAAGAACCTGGGCAAGACCATGGTCGTGCAGAATCCAGGCGGTCGAGGCCCCGGCCAACCAGGCTTCTACTGCGAAACCTGCAACCGCACGTATAAAGACACTATTGGTTACCTCGATCACCTGAACAGCAGAGCCCGTGAGTATGGCGACCATCCCGTTAATTCAAACCCACTACTCCAAACTCGTCCTTGTCATTGATTCATATCTCAGATCTACGTCTCCTTGGTCAGACGACCAAAATTGAGCGTTCAACCCTAGCCCAGGTACAAGCTCGTATTGCCTATCTCAGAGAAAAGACGAAAGACGCCTCCTCTGCGAAAGATTACGACTTTGATAAACGACTAGCAGAGATCAGAGAAAAGGAGCGTGCCCTGCGGGAACAGAAGAAGGCCGAAAAGAAGGCTGAGAAGGAGAAAGCACGGCTGGAGCTTCTCAAAGCGCCTAGTACCGAAGAAGACGTCGAAATGGCTGAAATGATGGGTTTCGCAGGCTTCGGCTCATCCAAGAAGTAGACTCGTCAGTCAATTAATAGCGCAGGTACCGTGTGTCGTACTCTATCCTATCCTGATACCACTACTATGTATTACATTCATGCTCTTGCTCTTGCTTTCTAATAATGCTACAGTCGCGTTCTTTTCATAAACAGCACATCTCCCTCTTCGTTCTTTCATTTCAAGATCTTGCAAGCGAGAGCGTAAACTTGACGTCAGCGATTTCCTGTTCCTCCTCAATCAACACAGTTGCGGTACTTTTGCGGGTCTTGACATCTCTCGGGAGCCCTCCAACCGTCTTGACCACCAAATCGCTACAATGCTCGACCGCAGCAACGATATCGGCCCCAACACCCTCCCCAAACGCATAGAACACGTCAACCTCGTCAACCGCCAGCAACCCGGCTTTCTTCCGGAGCTTCTGCACCCTGTTCGTCATCTCTCTCGCCAACCACTCATTCTGGAGATCATCATGAATCTGGATCTCCAGCCGGATAACAACATCATTATCAGTGTGCGTGGCATACTTGGCTTCGGACCCTTCGGGCAGCTCGAGGTACCGCTGCACCGTCAAGTCACCCTCCACCAGCTGGATCCCGTCAACCCCGATTTTGCCGGTCTGGACGTACTCCTTGATCTCGGCGCTGGACACCTTGGGCAAGGCATTGCGCACACGAGCGAGGTCTTTGCGAAGCTTCTTCCCCAAGACACCCCAATCTGCGACGGCCTTGTACCGCACGCCAGATTGGTCCTCGTCAGAGGTGAAGAAGATGTCTCGGACGTTGAGTTCCGATTTGATGTACCGCTCCAGAGGCTGAATGTCGGCGAGGTAGGATGGGTCTGCGTGGAAGACGAGGAGCTCCTTCAGAGGGACCTAAAAATCATAGTAGAGATAATCATCAGCTTTCCGAAGTGAACTACTGCAACACGAATAAGCGTACCTTGAGTGAGATGTTGTTTCGTTCACGGATATTCCGGGACAGCTCGATGACGGCTTGCATCTTCTTCACCTGACGCTCAATGTCCTCATCGAAGTAGGCGTGCTTGACTTCGGGGAAGCTCAAGAAGTGGATAGAGCGGACATCTCCTGCACTAGGATCCTCAGGGATGAACTTCCGGAGAGACTGGTACAAGTTCTCCGTCAAGAAAGGCGTGTACGACGACTATAAAATCACAGTCAGTTACGAAAACCTCTTGAGCATTCAGAACTGCGCACTCACCATAGTCCTGCAGAGCGTGAATAAAGCCTCGAACAGGGTATTCAACGCAGCGTAGGTATCCTCCTTCCCATCCTCTCCCTTGAGCCGTTTCCGGTTGAACCGGATATACCAGTTCGTCAACTCATCGATGAGATCCAAAAGCCGGGGGATGATAGTATACAGCCGATACGCTGCCATCTCCTCTTTAACAAGCTTGATCAACGACTGGCACCGAGCCAAGATCCACCTATCCATAACATTATTAGGCAACAGCGCCTGGGCATTATAGACGAAATCTTCTCCATGCGCCTTTTTGTAGAGTGCAGCGTGACCAAGGAAGAATCGGAAAGAGTTGAGCCATGGGAGCATGACGCGAGAGATGACCTCTCGGACACCTTCCTCTCTGAACCTCAGGTTGTCGCCACGAACGATGGGCGAGTTGACGAGGAACATCCTAGTCGCATCGGCGCCATATTGGTCGATGATGAGGTTAGGGTCGGGATAGTTCTTGAGACTCTTGCTCATCTTCTTGCCATCACTGGTAAAAATAGTCGGTGAAATGATTACTCGAATAAGAGTATGAACACCTACGCGGCGAGAACGAGACCAGTGACGATCAAGTTCTTCCATGGTGCCGTCCCGAACAGATGGGTAGAAAGAACCAGCAACGTGTAGAACCATCCACGAGTCTGATCAATACCCTCAGACACAAAGTCGGCAGGGAAAGTGCCCTCGAATTTCTCCTTGTTTTCAAAGGGATAGTGGACCTGTGCATATGGCATGCTGTACACAGCATTGATGCCAGCCGTCAGAGTGCAGAAAAAAAAGGGTTCATTCAGTATGCATACCTTCCCGATTCAAACCAGCAATCGAACACCTCTTCAATACGCTTCAACACCCCTTTACCCTGTTTTGAGGGAATGGTGATGTGATCGATTTTGTCTCTGTGCAAATCTGTGATTCCTTTCACACCGGAGAGCTCTTCGAGCTCTGCGACAGATCCAACGCACACAATCTATGGCAGGGTGAGTTCTCCGCGGAAAAATGGCTGGACACCCGGATCACTTACCTCCTCATAATCCTCGCTGACCCAGAGTGGGATGGGAGTCCCCCAGTACCGATTTCTGGAGACATTCCAATCACGGGCATTGGCCAACCAATTTTCGAATCGTTTGTCGCCCCCACTTTGGGGCACCCTGAAACGAAAAAGTTTCAGTCAACTGCACGTATTCCTGAGCGATGCTACTGCTGACCATCTCGTCTCCTCATTGTTGGCAACAAGCTGATCCACAATGGGTGTGACCTTGATGAACCAGGCAGGGATGGCACGGTTGATGAGACGAGTTCCAGATCTCCACGTTTGTCAGTTAGCCATTGTTGCATCCTTGGCCAAGGAAAGACAGATACCTCCAGCAGAAATATTTACGACGGTTCAGCGTAGATTGGATGATGAGGCGTCCTTTCGCCTTTAACGCTTTCTGGATAGGTCCATCCGCTGCCTGGAGTGCGTGTCAGGAGCTAGATATCAAGAGGGCGTGAACATTATCGTACCTTCACATAGAGACCTTCAAAGTCAGGCACTTCACTAGTGAAGTGACCCTTATCGTCGATGGGGCAGGGCGGAAGTTCATCCGGTCGAAGCACTCCATGGGCGATGGCAATACGGTAATCGTCTTCACGAAATGCCGGTGCCTGGTGGACGATACCAGTACCTTCCGCAACAGTAACGTAGGTATCCACCAACACCCTGAAAGCTCTGTCTTCGAACTTATGAGGAGGTCAGAGAGATTGCTTGGTTGGAACAGCCAGCAGTACGGACCTTCTCTGTGAAATATTCGAATAGGGGAACGTATCTCCAGTCTTTCATGTCGGATCCTTGGAATTGAGCGATTTTTTTATATTTCGCTTTCTTGGGGTCCTTGAACAGAGTTCGCAGAAGATTTTCGTGGATGATAAAGTTCTGATCGCGCTCGGTATCATGGATTTTGATGTAGGTGTAGTCGGGATGCACACAAAGTCCAAGATTCGAGGGCAAGGTCCAGGGTTTGGTCGTCCAAGCCAAGAGCGACGTCTTGGGATCGTCGACCAGAGGGAACGCGATAGTGACTGGAACGGAATCAGCGTCCCATACACGATAACCGGTATGAGCGACATACCAGCAGGATCGTTGACATCCTTGGGTGCCTGATCAGCCTCGAAGTTGGACAACGGGGTTGTGCAACCGGTGGAGTAAGGCATGACCCTCAGTCCACGGTATACCATGCCCTTCTTGTGCAATTCACTAAAGGCCCACCACACCGACTCCATGAAGGAGGTGTTGAGCGTTTTGTAATCGTTGTCGAAATCGATCCAGCGACCCATTCTCTCGACTGTTCGGCGCCATTCTTCGGAGTACCTCATGACGATGCTGCGACATTCGGCGTTGTATTTGTCGATCCCCATTGCCATTACGTCTTCTTTACCTGTGATGGCCAGTCGTTTATCGATCTCGTGCTCGACGGGGAGACCATGGGTGTCCCATCCGAATCGACGGGTGACATGGAACCCACTAACGTGGGCATGTCGCGTTACAATGTCCTTTTCGCGCGCCGATTCAGTTTCGAGGGCAGTTTCAAGGAGAATCAAGATGTACCTTGATCGTACCCGCGAGCAGGTGTCCGTAGTGAGGAAGACCAGTTGCGAAGGGGGGGCCATCGTAGAAAGAGTATTCTGGCCTGCCTTCGGAGAGCTTTAAGCTGGTCTGGAAAGCGTCTATCTCTCTCCAGAATGCGATGACCTTTTCCTCTTCCTTGGGGAAGTTGAATGGGGTCGCGACTGGTAGAAGGCTCGGATGAGTTGCTACGGGGGTGAAAATTCAGCAACGCACTGTCGTGGTCCGGGAAAGACATGGTTGAGATGAGGATTACGGCCTGGCCTGCTATATGTAGGGAAGGCGACACCGAGTCGGAGTGACTCGACCAGGGAGAAGGAACCCAAGTCTGTATATGAAGTGCAAAGAAGATTTGAGTACATCTTATCAACGCCCTGATGAGTCAACGTGGTTATCTTGATCACCGGTCATTGCCGGACACACCTCGGGCGACGTTGAACACCGCCCATAAACTCGGCTAGTCTCGCCACGGACGAGTGTTTGCACTGGTTGAACAAACCTGAACGACGATGGCGAGGAGAACGGCATCAACGACGAACGTCCAATATAAATCAGGCGTTTCAGGGAGCCATCGAGCCTTGACACCGCCTATTTGATTGACGACCTCCAATCCGGAACGTTCCAACAAGAATCCCAGAGGCGCTGAACATCACCCTTCATTTAAATGCTGTCAAAGCTCCTCTCCTTTCTTCCCTTCCAATGAACAATCTAACGAGCACCGACCTCAAGTATGTGGACCAACCGAGCCCCCATCTGGTGAGTGTCGCAATAGTGCGGTCCTCTCTTCGCTTACTGACCCTCGTGCTCCAGATTTGTCCCATATGTTTGTGCGTTCGCGTTTCTTCGAGGTCTGGGCGCCTAAGGCTGACAGAGGTGATGAATACGCTCCAGGTCGCCCTTTCTTATCCCCGTCACCGCGACAAATTGCTCGCATACATTCTGTCGCACCTGTATCACCGAAGCGTTCCAGCACTTGTTGCGGCAGTGTCCGGTAGATCGTCAACCTCTGTCTCTGGACGACCTGCACCCAGCGGATCCAATCATACGTTCGGTGTGTGCTCATATCTACTCATCAACCTCGTTGATTCTAACCTTGCATCTTCCAAGCTCGTCAACGAACTGATCGTCGAGTGTCCTCATCACCATGCTGGCTGTCCTAAGATCAGGCTTCGTAGAGATGCCCTCAACACACATCTAGAAGACGAATGCATGCACACGCCCATGACCTGCCAGCTCCAAGGCTGCAACAAAACCCTGCCAATGGCAGAGATGTTCGAACATCAAGAGATGCATCGGATTGAACTCCAACTCGACTCCGAAACAGATGATACCTATTCCCTCGAGGATGAAGACACGTTCGCTGATTCTCCGGTGGACTCTCGCTCAGACCGTCTGACGGCACTTGATCGCAATTGGACGATCCTGCGGAGTCGCTCAAATGTAAACCTACGTGAACGAGCAAGGGCTCAGACCCAGTCGCCTGCACCAAGCTTTCAGGGCACGCCACGACCTAACGAGCGGCCTCTTCCTCCACTGCCTCCAAGTCCTCGACTTCCATCAGAGCCCCCATTCTTAGGTATGATCTTCGAAATATCAGATTCCGTTTACCCTCCTTATCTAACGGGTGGCAATAATAGCGCGAGCAGTAAACTCTTACGAATCAATCGACCCACAGGAATTGACTTTCACAGTTGGTGACGTCCTCCGAATAGTCAGTGTCCGAGAAGACGGCTGGTGGGAAGGCGACCACATGGATGCCCCAACCTTGAGCGGACCTTTACGCGGCCCCTACCTCATCCCCAGCAGTTTCGTCGAACAGGTGGCCGAAGAAGAAGAAGAATCATCGCCCAGACTCCGGTCTTCCAGTCCGTCACTCATCATCAGGGATGCCCCGTTCATTACAAGGGATGATTCGAACACGGACTTGTCCATGTATACCGATTGGTACCCCACCGACCCGTCCCTAGACCCACAGCAACCGGCTCATATCTCATGGAGCGAACCGTCTACGTCTACGTCTATTCGGAGACCTCGAAGCAGCAGATATAGCTCCGCGGACTCGTTTTCGTCTATGTACACAGATGTGCCATTTGGCCCTCGTCAGCAGGGCCGTCTGTCACCTGTCCGATTGCGACGTTTGTCTGGATCACCTGTGCATGGCTGTTTACAACATGCGGAAGGGGTGATGTACTATGGTGAGTCTCGCAGTACTTCTATCCTTATTGTCTCCAACTCATACCGGATCTGATTGCTTGCTTTAGTGAAAGCATCAGGCAATTATCATGCATCGCATCGCGATGATTTTGATTTCCAGGAAGGAGATGTTATGGCTGTGACGAGTGTGGCACATAATGGAGATATGCGAGGGTACCTTCTGGACGATGCTCGTCGCCAAGATCATCGTGGTAGAGATCGGATACCTTCTGAACGGGTTGTGTTGCTTTATTGAGCTTCTGGACTTTCATTGTTTTCATGGACAGCGTTTTACATCACATCACATTTGTATCAGGCTCGCTCGAGCCGACTACCATTGACTACTTGAAGATTTGCTCCATTGGATGTGATATCGAAAAGACTAGAACATTCAGACGACTCCTCATGCTGCATCACGTTCTAGTCGCAGAATGAGCCAGTAAACTGGTTCAGGTGAATGGGAGGGGGACTGTCCAGTTCATCTTATCTAATCTTATCTTAACTTGATTCGGCTTCCCACGGATATGGCCCCGGCTATTCAAGCCAGTTCCTCCGTTGATCTTCATTGCCCAAACCACATCCACCGTGCCATCGGATACGAGGCTGAGGAATACCAGGTACGCCGTCCCGAGGACTCTCGAAATTATTCTCTGACAGGTGGAGAATACAGATCTCGCTAGTTCCACTGCTTTATAGGAACAAATCCGCTTGGATACTGGCCTCAGAGATTCGGCGCAAGTGCAAGACAGCCTCTCGCATATTCAACTCCGGCAGGGCGCCGGGAGAGAATCACAGAGCCAGTTTAGCTGCAAGAAGCTCATGATTAGTGCCAGACAAGCTTAAGCTCCAGCATTCCCTCTGTCTGTGCGTCAAATTGGCCCGAGTCGCTCGCTTCTTGGCTGACGCCGACGCCCACAGCCTGCCTTGACCGAACACACCCTCAATCTCGATCTTTTTGTCGTTTCCATGTTGCTCTACAACTACGTAGATACCCCGAACAGCAACCTGCTCTGTTGCATCTGCAGGCAAGCACACCACCCTCTCTTGATGATGTATTGTGTTCCACTCTGACACTGCTCCAGAGCTCCATTCACAGATCCCATTACGACGCTGACATGCCAACATACCTTTTGCAGAGAGTGCATCGACAACGCCCTCTCGCACTCTCCGCAATGCCCCGTAGACCGTTCGCCCCTCAGTTCGGCTGACTTGGGTCCGGTCAGTCCCATTGTTCGCAGCGTAAGCGCTATTCACTCCTTTCTCTGCTCGGTGGGTGTCTGACGCTTACATCTCGTATAGCTCGTGGACGAACTGCTCGTCGAATGTGTGTACAGTGAAGACGGATGCAAGCATCAAGGGCAGCGGCAACTCCTTGCGGCGCATTTGAAAGACGAATGTGCGTTCTCTGATGCCGGGAAGATGCGATCCGCTGCAGAGTCGAAAGGGAAATGTGTAGAGAATGGGGAGCAGGATCAGGGGGGGAAGGTTCCTGAGAGCCGGACAGGGACACTGGATACCACTCAGCGGGTACGTCTATCTCCACATCTCTTTGCCAAATGCGCTCGTTCTCATCCCCTCGTAGTCAAAATCACCCCTGTCCGAGTCAGCTTCAGCTTCTTCATCAACGTCTCCATCTTCAGAAACGGCAAAACAATCAAGCTCTTCACATCGAATATCTCATTTGACCGAGCAGAACATTCTGCTCCGGCATCGCGTTGATACCCTAGAAGGAGCGGTTCAAACCCTTCGGAGAGAAATGGCCTGTGTCCGGACTGTGTTGAACCCGTGGATGCAAAACGCCGCCGTGCCAAGTCGCGGTTGGAACTCGTCAACAAGAAACGCCGGAAGCCAGATGTCTGGTGTTGGAGAGTCAGGGCAAGACATGCCGCGCGTTGTTCAACCACCCACGAACAACAGCACTTCAAATAGTGAAAGCAGCGGTATCCGCAGTCGTGTTTCACCGAGCAGCCCACCTAGAGGAAGTTCAGGAGAGGGGTCTCGGTCGGATGCAGACTCGGATGGAGACGACTTGGCTTCGTATTTCCCAAGCGACGACGAAGTTCGCGTTCGTCGGACTCCTCCAGCACCAACACCACCTCAAGGGCCACCAGCTCAACAAACCCCTCCTCAAGTTCGGGGTCAACCCCAACAACAACGGCGTACAGGGCACATCCACCACCACAGCGTACCTTCCATACCCGGGGTAACGCAGCTAGAAGGACATCCAGCCATGTCGCCTGCCCTTCAAAGCCTAAACTATCTCGGGTCCCCGTATGTCTCGATGGGTTTGTACGGTTCATTGCTCCCCCCTCCGACTGCGATGCAGAGCGTCAATGGGCCACCGCCACATCCACTCTCGGGAGGACCTCAGTATCAACCGCAGCCCGGTTCAACGATATCTATCAGTGTCCCCGATCTGGATACGTCTTCGCCCTCGTTATCGACGACGCTCCAAGGTCTACACTCCAATGTCGTTTCGTTAGCTGCTTCGATCGAAGAGATTCAGAAGAAGAGCGATTTGGCGTTGGTGCTTATGGGAGGAGGGACGGGTGCAGCTTTACCTGGTGGTGGAGTTGTCGGGGAAGTCCTCAGGCTGGGCGAGGAGGTTATGGGTGTCAGAGCTACTGTGCAGGGACTGAGAATGCAGATGCACGGGCTGATGATGGGGAATGTCGGGGTGGGGGCAGGTGCGATGGGGTTTGCTGCTGGAAGACTACCCCCTCAACCTCTCAACGCGAACGCTAATGGGGAGGAAGGGAGTGCTGAGGGCTATAATATGCCTCCTCATCTCTCGCAGGGATTGCAGAATCAGAGGTTCATGTATCCCGTCCCTCCCGGGATAACAAAATTATGAAACGGTGGGTCCATGGAAGTGTAGTGGAAGTTGTATGTATATTATTAGCAGGAGCCGGGGTGTCAGGTTTTCCATATCTTTATCATCTGTACGGATATATATATATGAAAGAAGGGATGCTTATGTGGAGAAAGCTTTTTGGACAGATGAGCCTCTGCGGCATGAAGGCCGCTCTTCATTCCATCGAGTATGGATAGCGACCCTAGTAATGGAGGTCGCACGTGCCAACCACTGCGGAAAATGACAATCATTTGTATTCCATCAAACGAACGAGCGCGACTCTCTTGCATCATCGGTAGGGCACTGCAGAACTCTTGCTCCCTACCACCAGGTTGCCGTATACCTGGGCACACAAACCACAGCCATAACCCCTTCACGTTTTGATATTTGTTGACGACCCATTCGACGACCAAGACACGCATAATCCCTTCGCTCACTTGCGTGAGCTCCACTAATCGCTAAATGACACCTTCACCTTCAGGTACGCATGGTATCCACGCTTGTTCATAGCTTTCCCCTAACTCTT
Organism: Candolleomyces aberdarensis; assembly: GCA_004126415.1. Lineage (NCBI taxonomy): Eukaryota > Fungi > Basidiomycota > Agaricomycetes > Agaricales > Psathyrellaceae > Candolleomyces > Candolleomyces aberdarensis. Next base: position 131,818 of record SDEE01000010.1, on the reverse strand, counting down.
AGGACTCTTAAGTCAAGCTGTTTGATACGGCTGGCTCCCCTGTTCAGCGCAGGGACCCCGCTAGCTCGTCGGAAGCGGCATCATTAGGAGGGTAAGTCAAGATAAACACCTTCCTATCAAAATGAGGTCTCAACCACCTGCAAACCAGGAAACCTGCCAAAACACCTATCATCGCAGGCTCGATATGCGGCGCTGTCCTCCTCATATCCTGGATCATCGGCTTCGCCATCTACTTCAGAAAACGAGCTAACAGGAAGAAGCGGAAACGTCTCGCAGAGGAAGGTCTATGCGAACCACCTCCGGAGAAGGGGATCCCAACCCGGAGCTCGTCCGAACGTATCGTCATCCCTCCAGACCCCGCTGTCCTCCTCGGGTATGCCAAACCTGGGGAGATTGTGCATGTCCCCCGCGAGAAGTCGCCGCCCAAGACACCCTCTCATTCGAGGTCGCACAGCACTGCCTCGGTGAAGCAGCAGCCGCAGGTGCCGACGCCTTCGCGACCCGCTCCGTTGGTGAAGACCAAGAGCCATGGACATCATCATAAGAAAAGCCATTCGCATTCGCACTCGTCGTCGAAATCGAGGCCGTCATCTCCTAAGAGAGCGGAGGTAGATGAGGAGACGGCGCCACTCAATCCTCATGTCAATGATTCACCACAGCTCTAATTGGGTGTTCATTTGTATGCTTCATGTTTCTCTTATTGTTCACAGGTGGATATGACGTTTCAGACAAATTTTCTTTCTGTCTCATTGTTGTACTTAGTGGCTATGGATTCCGATGACCAGTGCTGTACCCCGGTATTCTCTTCCTTGCTCTTGTATAAATGCTATTTAATCGCAGAATGCGCCCTCACTCGCAGGCTAGAAAGGACCTTAGCGTCAGCACAACCAACCGGATATAGAGGTTCGCCATCGTGACTTACCGCAACGTCTCGAGCATACCGATATAGAACACCCCTTCTGACGTTAAGCTTTGACTTGTCCGACGCTTCCCATTCTTTCTTCCTGCGCTCCTGCTCTTGCTCGTCCACCAACCAATTGATAGTACGGGTCTCGGAGTCAATCACAATTTTGTCTCCATCCTGGACGAGAGCAATAGGTCCTCCGACTCGAGCCTCTGGAACGACATGACCAATAATGAATCCTCTGCTGGCGCCCGAGAACCGCCCGTCGGTGATGAGCGCCGTGGAGTTGGCGAGGCCTGCACCAGCGATGGCTCCAGTCGGCCCTAGCATCTCGGGCATTCCGGGTGCGCCTTTCGGTCCTTGGTAACGGAAGATAAGAACAGTCCCCGCTTTGATTTCCCCAGCTTCAAGGGCGGGGTAGAACTTGTCCAGCCCATCAAAGCACCTTGCAACACCCTAATATAGAAAGAGTCATGGTTAAAAAATATGATGGTCAGATTGTGAAATTGGAACTTGAATGGCCGAAAAAACATACCTCGAAGCTCAGACCCTCCTTTCCAGTCAACTTGGCAACAGCCGTCCCTGGAGCTAAATTACCTCTCAAGATAGTAATGTGTCCTGTAGGTTTGATAGGATTACTCAGAGGACGGAATACATCCTGCTTCTCGAATTCCAGCTCGGCCACATCAGCCAGATTTTCAGCCAGTGTCTTGCCGGTGATAGTCATTTGGCTACCATCAATCAGGTCAGTGTGGTTCAGGAGGTATTTGACTATTGCTGGAATTCCTCCGATTCTGTGGATGTCTTCCATATAATAGCGACCAGACGGCCTGAGAATCAATAGAATTGAATGAATGGTAGGATTTTCGAGGGTGGGTAAAGCTACGTACATTAAATCGGCCAGGAAAGGCGTCTTGTCTGCGACCGCTTGGAAGTCGTCGATGGATAACTCGATTTCGGCAGCTCTTGCCATCGCAAGAAGATGGAGAACCTGGAGCAATTTCAGTAAAGACGGACGATACCGAAGAAACAAATAGCTTACGGCGTTAGTTGAGCCTCCCAGAACGGTGATAATTACTATGGCATTCAAGAACGATTGTCGAGTCAAGATATCCCTAGACATACCGACGTCAGTGGGCGAGAAATTCACGAGCTTTAAAACCGAACCTGGGCTTCAAATCCAATGCAAGCAAGCGCTTCATGTACTTCGCCGCTCGGAAACATTCCTGCACCTTTTCTGCACTAAAATGAGCACATGTAAGAACGTCAGCGAAATCTTCAACGAACCGGGATGCAGTGCTGGCGTGCTCGAGGAGTATGGCAGAGAAAAGCCCAGGACCTAGCAGATCGTTCAGCGCATTGTCTTTTGGGGTTTAAGGAGGTGTACTGTGTTACCTCGAGAGCAGAGCTCATAGTATTAGCAGTATACATCCCTCCACAAGCGCCAGGCCCAGGGCAGGCGTGGCGAACGACATCGAAACGTTGCTCGTCGTTGATCTTTCCGACGGCAAATGCACCTAGATTCTATGAACACGATGCCAAGAAGGGAGGACCGGTACGGGAAACACGTACCGTAAGATTCAAATGCGTCAGAGATGTTCACAGAGCCTCCCTTGGATTTGCCCATCGAAGCACAATCTGGTCAGTTGTTAGCTTCTTCTTCGAAAACAAGGGAATGGCTGGAGACTGACCAACATGGCGGACGCCGGGTTGAATGGTACCACCGTAAATGATGATCGTAGGACGATTGTGTCGAACAGCAGCTATGAAACAGCCTGGCATGTTTTTGTCACATCCTGGGACGGAGATGTTACCGTCATAATGCTGGGCCTGCCAAGTCCGGTGTAAGATGAATTCTGGCCGGTGAATAAGAATAGATTAATATAGGTTGGCCTTACCATGACGACCTGCGAGGAAAAAACAATTAGGATGCATCATCGGCCCAATGAAAGGAGCAGACTGACTGCCTCGATAGAATCCGCAATAAGATCGCGACTTGGAAGGCTTCATGATGTCATAAGCATGAAATTGTTTCCTGTCAGATAGACTTCAGACGTACGAATATCTCATTCCTGGTAAATGGCGGGTTCCATGAGTAAGATGCTAAATTTCGAACGAGCTGGAACCCACCGTCAGTGCCCATAGTAATAGCATCGCTGAACGAAAAATAAGCAACCCTCCAATGCAGAACAGGCACAGAAGTCAGACCTAACGCCGATGGTGTTGAAGATAAGCCCAATGGAATCGTCTTCCTGGCATCCTTGCTTAACATGCTTCGCCAGATCCAACTGTCCAGCAATAGTTAATCTAAAGATGCAGAGAATGTATGCAACGCCCTCCACGCACCAAGTGGTAATTGCATGGGTTTCCTATAGAACAGAATAGTAGTTATAATCAGCCTCGTCCCATTGGCTCAGAAGAAGAGATGAACGAACCTTCCCACCAAACCGGTGAAATGCCGATCTATACGTGGTCAACGAATTGGATGACGTCAAAAGCTAATCCGAGTCTCAACAAAGACCAACCTGAGGCTTTTCCATGTCCTTTTCATCGAGGCCGACAGCGTAGACTGTTCGGATAAGAAGTAGGTCAGGGGTGCAATAAAGATTCATCGCTGTAACCCTTACGCATGGCTTGTGCCCCACCACGGATCTGCCAATTCAATGGTCAAATGGAAACGTTCTCCGAGTCATTGACTGGGATGTACCTTGTTCTGGGTAATCTGACATGATATCTTGTTCAACTGTCCGCCAGATGAATCCGTAGGCTTCGTAGTTTGACGACTGCAGTATAGGCATGGATGAGTAATGACTCATAGCGTCGATACGAGCCAGGCTAGGCCAAGGCAGACACAGAACTGACATTTGGACATCGCCAGAGCTCTGGGATTCTGCTGAAGCCATATCGATAGCGATACGAGTGATAAGAACCAAGCGTTGGTCTCTGTGTGAAACATCTGCCAGCCTCTTATATCTGCGGGAGTCTGGCCGGTCACAGGGACAGCTCTCGGAATAGAGAGCAGAGCGTAGAGGAGGGCTGAGTGGCGCCTCTCGTCGGCCCGGAAATGGTTACCGAAGCACCCATTTCACAACCCCCAATCAGCTTCCTGGTAATTCCGAATGCTGGATTCACTGAATCATTGGCTTTCTAAGATACACACGATATTCTCTTAATTTAAATAAATATATATATAGCTTGTGCTGGGTAACTAAAACTCGAAGCCTTCACGACGGAAGACATCGAGGCTGGTCTTTGCTTCAGGTTTGGCCAGCTCAGCCAGATCATTTCGCTGTTGCGTTTGGAACGTCAGGATATGGTCGAAATATAAGAAGGTTTGGACATACCATTGACAGTAACGCGCGGCGGAGAGTGAACCACAATTGATCGCTGGTGTCGCCACTGGCAGAAGGGTCTTGCAGAGCCAAAGCGCTGAGGAAATGTTCGGCAGCTTCCTTATCCGCGCCAATATTCAAGCCTAAGAATTTAGAATCAGTATTCACTTCTCATGATACGCTCGAGTGTCCCAACTCACAAGCAACGCCAACGTTGTAAATGGCTCTGGTGTAGGTGGGTCTGAGCTGCAGCGCCTCGCGGTATGCGCCCAAAGCTTCCTCTGGCTTGTTGCCGTTTGACAAAGAGGAGCCAAGCCTGTTCCAGAGCAAATAATCCTTGAGATAGGTTAGTACGCGGTCTGAAACGGAAAATGGCAATGAATACCCTGGGGCGAGCAGAAAGGGCGGCTTCGAAGCAATCCTTCGCGCGGTCATATTCACTGTTCGTATAGAAGAGAACACCCAAGCCAATCTGGACATCAGCGTCCAAAACACCTTTACTGTGTTGGTCTCTAGCGAGGTTCAGGAAAGCGTCTGTAACGCGACCATGGGTATCCCAAGCAGAGTTAGTCGCCATAGCTTTGACAGTTTCCTCGGGTACAGGGAATGTGGGATATCGAGCTCGAAGCCAACGGAGGAGCATGGCATGGGATCCTCTATCATAGGACTCGTTTGTGAAGGAAATCGCAAGGGACTGCGGCAAGGATTCAGATGATCATTTCCAAGTGCAATTTTTCTGTGAACTTACCAGCATCCCTGCGCCTTGTGCCCCAGCCTCTTCGGCACGCTTGACTCCCTGCGCTAGGGCTCTCATGCCAGCTTCCTCTCTCTCATCCATGTTGCGGGTCTCGCCAAGAAGAATCCAAGCTTCATAACCCCCATCGCCGAGATCACCCTGTTGAATCGCGGCTTCCACCATCAAGGCAGCTTCGGTTAAAGATCCGTTCTGTTCCAGCAGTGCCTTCGCATCACTGAGGAGCGACCGGGACGGCGCTTCGAGATATTTATTATTTTTTTCTGCCAGGGTTTAGTGAAACTTCGGGAACGGGGAACAGAAATGACCCACCAAACGCATAGTCTCCCAAGAGAGGAACACCCTCCGCATCGAACTGCATTGGCCTGTCGGTGCTGGATCCTTCCTGGAAATCACCGACTCCACTCTCCCAAGCTTGTTGCATGGATTCGCCATAGTCCAACTCATCACGCTGAGCGTTCATCATCTGAGAGAATTCAGCTTCCCACTTGGCGAGATCCTCCTCTCCTGGTGGCAACTCAGACTGTTGTAAATCATTTAAAACCCTGTTACGGTTCATCATGAGTGGGGTGCAATTTGGAAGCCAAGTTAGAGCTCACTTCTTGACATCTGCTTCGCTAACCTCCCCGTCTAAGGAAGCGTTCTTCAGGGACTCTTCGAGTTTCTCTACGCCGTCCTCCTGTTCCTTCCCAGAAGATTCCTGGGGAAAGGACGCCGCTACCTGGGCGAACGCAGCTTCGAAATCTGCCTCCCTGCTCTTCCCCTTTCCCTTGTCTAGCATCTGCATCCCTGGATTATAGCCGTATTGCATGCCCATACCATACATTCCCGATGCCATAGGTGTGTTGTACATGCTCATTGAAGGCATGAAGGAAGTATGAGGTTGAACTGCGGAGGATAGGTAAAACAACACGTTACGAAAGTAAAGCATCGACGGCACCTTGCATTCCTGCGGACGAGCTGGGTTGAATTGAAGGCCCCTGGACACCCAGCTGAGGATTGCCACCGAACTCTGCCGCCCATGCTTGATGGGCAGCCGCCGACTCCTGGAAGGCTCTAGCACTTTGCTCTTTTGCCCACGCTTCATGAAGATCGGGTCGACCCTCAAAGCGAGCCAAGTCCTGGGGATGGTGCATCGAGAAACCAGGTCCGAATCCATGCTCCTGTGCCTTGGCCTCGAAGAATTGTCGGGCAAGAGCAAGGTCTTGTTCATTGGCGGCAACCGGATTGGCAGCACTTGGAAGTTGATGAAGCTTCGAAAACTAGACTTAGGTCGATATTTTCCTACATGCCAACAGAAACATACTCTAGAGCCTGAAGGACCGGCGATCCTGTCCTGGTTGGAGGGTGAGTCTGATTCAGCAACTGTTTGATCTAAATGACCCACCTGCTGCAAGCTGCGATCCCCTTCAGTGTGCTTGAGGACCTGAGCCAGTGGATTGGAAGAGGTTCCACACTCTGAAGCAGAAACGAGACCTTGGAAAGACATGAAGGCGAATGGTAGATGATGGTAGACTGGCAACTGCTGTACCGACTCAGCCAGGAGGAGAGCCGGACGAGGGTCTCGGTCCGGCAGTGGCCGGCAGGGTTGGCATCTGATTCCGGGATCAACCCTACGCTAGGGGCAGAGAAACGCGGGCTTGGATCACCATCACGTGACCAACGCGTTGATGCAAGTTTCCCACGTATGAGCTTGTTGACATTGTGATTCTACAGCGTTTGCCTGTTGCCACTCTCCCTCGACCTCAGCGACGCCCTCATCATCTCCCTCGCCGTCGACAGCGACGAGCACAGTTCCCCCCTGTTCTGACCCTTTTTTTATTGGCATTGGACTATGTCCAGCCGCAAATCACCCTTGCGAGAACGTCTGCTTTCAAACTCTCCTGATCCTATGAAATCATCAATTCTGCGCGAGTCTGGGATGGGGTGGAATCCCCAGAACAACACAGGCTCCATCTCGTCGACGAGCAGCGCAGAGTCTATCACCTCGCCACTTCGAATCGCAAAGCGCGATTCTCCCGGCATTCGGCCACGAGTCCCGCCCATTCCTAGACGGACGTCGTCGAGCTACAAGCACATGCACAGCAGCAACCTGGTCTCCAAATCACCATTCAAGTCTCAAATACCCACTGCAACTGCCCCTTCGACCAAGCCAACACCCATCGCGATCTCTTTCCCAACGACCCCGACCCGCCGTGTGTCGGGCGAAAAACGTCAGCGGCCATCTTCGATGCATGAGCAGGCTGAGACAGAAAACTCTCGCCCTTTTGCTCTGAAGAGGGAACGGAAGCAGAGCAAAGCGCTTGAGTCCCTCCTCGAGAAGGAACCAGTGACGAAGAGTCCCTTCAGAGCTGGCCCGTCAGCACCGAACCCTGACAGCGCCATGCCCTCTTCCTTGCCAATTCCTATTCCCAAACGTAGGGCAGCATCCACCCCGGAACCAGACTCTTTTCTCCCAGCTCCTTCCACGTCACAACCCAGTCCCAGACCGTCTCCTGGCCGGTCAGCATTGGTCTCGCGCCGGATGCATGGGCCTCGACTCAGTGGTAGTGGAAGACGAGAACGGCGCAAGACGGTGACCTTCGACGAACGCTGCGACGTAGTTGAATTTGATCGAGATGAAGAGACCGACGAAGATGTCTTCGATAGCACCAGCGAAGATGAAGAGGGTTCGGATGGGTCCATGCAGGAAGAACGACAGATCCACATTCCCGACCTACCCACGGAGGATACAGAGGCGAACGCTGTCGATCAGGACGATGACTCCTACGACAGTGTTCCCCTCGACCAGGATGACAAGAAGGACGACGCTCTCATGGATTTGGATCATGATACTAGCATCACTGGGATTGTGGAGAATATGTTCTTTGGCGTAAATGCTCGCCCCCTGGCAGACGGCAGTTTTGCCTCTGTCGCGAGTACCCCACCTAGACAAGGCAGCCTGCCCCCTGACCTCGAGACTGAAGACGGTATCCCTCTCGGGCGCAGTCATCACGTGGAGAGATTCCTTCAGCACCAGCAACATCATTCCCCAGCTCAAGCGGCGCCGCACTTTTCACCTAGGAATTCACCTCGTCAAGGATCACCCCAAATTCACAGTCCCGGGCGTTATCCATTTAACCTCAACTTGCCAACCCATGCTTCCCCTCATGGTCCTCCCGCCACCCCTCCACGTCGCTCTCCCGGAATGACCCACGCCACTCCTCCGCTCGGCAGGTCAACTCACGCTGAAAGGGTTGGCGAGGCTCGAGAACAAGAGCGGGACGAAACGTCTCGTGGAGTAGAAAGGCTTCCTTCGAGCCCTTCACCTGTGAAGCCTTTGAGTGCTCACGAACACAAGGGTGATGGTTTGATTCCCCGGTTTTCTTTGCCTAACGGTAAGAGTCTGCATATCACCTTTCTATTTATCAAATTTGAGTCTCACCATCTGGCCTAGGGTCGACCGCGTCACTTGTCGAAGAGGCCGTCGAGGCCAAGGTCGCAGGAGATGTATTTGCTCAAAGTCGACTACTGGACGAATCTATCTCCGCAGATTTGGAAGCCCACGACTCCGTCCAAGAGGACCTGTCCTCGAACACATCCATCAGCAGCTCGGCAGCGAATGTCTCCAGCTTGTGTGCGATAGATAATTCTCAGATTGACGTAGGTCTCTTGTCCCTCAGCCGGTATTGGTCGCTAAATAGTCTTCCCTTTCTTAAGGATTCGGCTTACCTGGACGCAGACACGGGTGATAGCGACGAGACCGAGGAATCGGACGCTTCAACGGAGAAAGAAGTCGTCGCCGCCCCGTCCACTCCCTCTCGACAAGTGGTATCGGGTTCCCCTGTAACACGTTCCGGCTCGCATTTGGTTCGCGGCGGTTCTCCCCTGACTAGGTTGTCTTCTCCCTTGAGCTCGACCACTGGGCTTCAAGTCAATCGCCCTCGCATTTCCAAAGATGATGTGAAGCGCCGGCTGTTGGGTAGACGAAGCCTTTGCAGCCCGAGCCCAGAGCCGAGGTCCCCCGAACATTCGGTCGAGCATAAAGCTTCGCCAATTCAACCCCTTGAGGTCAACATGAACCTAGCGCCTCTCGAGCAGGACCGCGATCGCATGTCAATTATGACTGGAATGACCGACATGAGCACAGATACCGCAGTGGTCGCTCACGCTGAAAGGGTTACCATGGCCGTCGGTTCCCTTGTATCGCCCCGCGAAGACGAGGAGGACCAAGAATTTGGATTGCTCAAGGCAGAAGATCGTTTCAAGTTCGACTTCGGAAGCAAATTTAGCTTGGGTCACCTGGGCATGAACAGACGGAACGACGACGACGACGACGCGATGGATGAAGATGAGGATAATGCTACGACTCGTACTGTTGGGATGAGGATGGGCGATCATGATGTTGATATGGAGATGAAGAGTGCCTTGGATAGGTTGATGGAGGACGTTGCAGGGGGACCAGTAGACGACTCTTTGATGACAGACGATTCTTTCATCTCTCAAGATTCTCAACTAACTGAGGTGTCCCTCCCAGAGCGGATTACTTCACGTCCTATGGTTCTCGAGCGTGCTGCGACCGACACTGCGCTTCTTCATTCCGTCCCCCATATTTCGAGCAGGACTGTCAGCGGCTCATCGACCTTATCGGGTTCTTCCGTAGCCCCTCCCCCAGTGCCCCCGAAAGACAATATCAAAGCGCGAGAGCAATTGATTATACAGAAGCGCCGTGAAGCTAGGGGTATCATCGATGATGACACTGAAGACGAAAACGAAGAGGGCGAAAGAGCATCCCGCCCCTCCAAGAGGAATCAAAAACATCTCAGCGTTGGACGTCCTAGCCATCGCCGCAGCTTGAGTACCGGCGACGTCGAAGATCCCACTGGACGAGGCCGAAGTCTCCTCGAGCTCGCAGAGGTCCAATCGGATAATCTTTTGGGAAATATTGAGCAAGAGCTGGTCAAGATGGCCGAAGAACCTAAGAATCGGAAGACCGTATGTTTATTGTTTTTTTCTTCTACATAAATCATCTGTTAACATTCATCGTTAGAAATACCAGGTTCGAGAACACCAGAATACTATTTATGCGTCATCTTCAGATGAAAAGGTCGCACACATGTCTGGTGCTGGGGACATCAACGTTGGCCGCGTTTGGAGGCCAGTTCGCCGACCCTCTGATATGGTACGCATTTTTCTTGAATTTGTCGCATAGCCTGACAGCCGATATCTTCTACTCCCTATAGAATGAATACGCGAAGCAGATCAGGGAATATCGCAACCAAGATAAAGGGAAAGCATACGGAAAAGTTTTCGTGAAAGGTCCGACTCCGTGTTCTCTTTCGTTTCGTTTCCTAGACTTACTTCTGTCCTTACAGTCCTTGGAATCAAGGGAATTCATCTTCCCATGCCCCGCGAATTCACGGCCATGACTTGCACTTTGAACAATGGTATTCACTTTGTCACCACCCCTGACTGCACGCTGGGTGAGAACTGCAGCATCGAGCAAGAGTTCGAACTGTAAGTGAACGTTCCTCGTTCAGCCGGTGCGTGCGCTGACATTGCTTGCAGCATCGAACATAGCAAGCTCGAGTTCACTCTAACCGTTAAAGTTCGACGCGATCCCCATATTATTAACCAATTCAAGGCGCTTGCTGCACCACCAGCACCAGCACCAGCACCTAGGCCTGCACCTACCCCGCTTCCCCCTGTCGTTGCTCATACCTCTTCCAAGAGTGGTGGTATGTTTAGCTTGTTCTCGTCGTCACCCAAGAAGTCCAAGGATAAACATGTTGCGCGCGTTCCCGCTCCTGCTCCTGCTCCCCCTCCTCCCCAACCTTCCCAACCACATCGGCTACCCGAAAACCTCGCCCGCTATCTGAAGTCGGACGGCACTCTGGCTCGTGCATTCATTTCATTCAAGGATGTTGTTCACCGCTGCGATACACGGCTATTCGAAACGAGTTATCCCCTGATCGGTCAGCGAGCCGAGCTTGGCGGTAAATTCTCCACGCAACAAGTCGGCGAGATCGTTCTGCAGATGTTCCGGCTTCCACCATTGCCTGGCGTTGTCCCAGATGACCTTCCTCAGAGCTTAGAGGAGTGCCATAGGGGTTTGAGGCACATCAACTGGCATAAGGTGACTTATTTCCAGGGTACCCTTACCCAGAACGGCGGTGACTGCAGTGTAAGTGTTCTTCTTTTCCTTGACGGAATTGCTCCTGACTTGATATTTCCAGACATGGCGTCGCCGACAATTCAGGATCATTGGTGGAAATCTTGTCGCGTTCAACGATGTCACCAAGAAGGCCACGGCTAGCATCGACCTCAAGAAGGCCATTCGACTGGAAGATGACCAAGACCGGAGGGATAGTAGCCGATATGAGACTATGTATGGAGTCGAGCGTTCCTTCCGTTTGATTTTCCCCAACGATGAAGAGATTGTCTTCTTCGCTGATACTGATGACGAAAAAGCTAAATGGTATGTACGCGTCGTCTCTCCTCTCTATGTCTGCTTACCCCTTTAATTCAGGCTTGAAGTCCTTCGGGCGCTCGTGGGCCACATCCCTCCCCATCCCTTGTGGGCAGAACTGCTCTGGCAGCGACAGGATGAGATCTCGAAGCGGGCGCAGGCAGCACGCCAGGTGGCTACAACTTATGACCCATCATCTTCGACCCATTCGCTCCCTCAATAAGAGGCCGGCTTCATCCTAGACTTTGATGATTATTGGTATATGGTGCTATGAATTTTGAGCTTTCCTCGCATTTCTGTATGTTACCAGTGGTTTCTTGATAATCGTTTTCTCTTCTGTATAGTTTGGGCCTATTGTACAAACCATCAACAAACCACACAAGTGTATTCCTATCTCACTCGAATCAGCCATTTTACTTCGTTCCTCGTCACCACCGTTCGATTTTTTGTGTTACGGCGGCCATTCCGATTCTTCGGGGTCGCAGTTTGAGTTCATTGAGCATTGATAGAATTGAAATTACCCCTGGCCTGGCCTTGGAATTCTGGCCACCAATGACGAATTCCATTGGTAGTGAATAGCTAGCCCTTGGATTTCCTGGCGGCTTTCATTAGCCGGAACGGGACATTGGTCATTCATCTGACCACCCACAGGAGTTCATTCGGCGGTGTTGAAATACCTTCTTCAAATAGTCGGCCCAGCGGTGATCGTGGATTTTTTGCGGGGGCCTTTCGTGCACGGAACCAACCTCAATCTGTGGACTACCCTCGCCAAAATTGCTCCGAAAGTTGGCCGCCTTCACACGAGTGGTCCACAAAATCACGCATCATGTAGATGACGAGTATCTATAACTGGGATGTGAAAATCTGCCATTTAGAATGGGTTCGCCGCCCGACCGCAGGCGATAGCGATTTTATCCAATACAGTTAAGGCTCAAGGATTACTAGGGACAACGCCGCCGCCACCAAACCACCATCGGGAAAAACGATCATGATCGCCCGTCCACGGCTCACCGCGACCACATGGCAAGGGCTCGCCGACAATCTTTTCGCGTCTAATCAAAACTTAGTACGGGGAAGAGGACCCTGCGCCTCCAACCACGTGTCGTCGGTCAAGGGGCTAGCGATTCAATATGAAATTGCTTTACGAGGCGGTTGGGGTGATGGCAAAGATTGAACGTCAATACCGTTGCACTTGACTCACCATGCGTTTCAGTTCTTGAGAGTTTGCGGGGCCCGTTCTTCAAGGGTGGTATGTAGGCTTTTATTAGCGTCAGGGACACGGACAGGGACCCAGTTAATAATTAACGGTGTGAGTGCTCAGTTGCGTCCGGGACGGCGTTTATGTACTTCACGCTCGCCGTTGTGATTCGTCTCCAAGGCCCCCAGAGATTCGTGCGGTCATTGATTCTAAGCCCTGGAAGGGAATGGCGCCATCGGCGTACAGAACTTATAAATTCAAAGATAAAAATATGGTGGAAATGTTGTTTACACATATGGCTAACCATGACAGATCTATGCCCGCTACTTTTACACATCGTAATGAAGGGGGTCACCTGGAAGGCTAGCTGTGGGCATAATGGCCTGTCACTAGGTAACATCACGGAAACCTCATTGGCGACAGGCACCCACGATTACCATCGACTCCCAGAAGGCTGGTCGAGAAGGCCCAACAGGGAAAGACCTAAGAGAAGTAGTGAGTAGCCGATGCCTTGCCAGCGATGCCACACATTCTTTGCATCGAGATGTTTTTCTCGATAGTAGTCACACCAGGGGATCATGATATAGGGGCTCCGTTGAGGAGGCCAGGTCTCAATCCGTTCACTTCGGTGGAGATGCGAATGGTCGTACTACTACGCATATCATAAGAGTGTGAGTCTAAGTAATGAGATAGCAGCAAAGACGACTGTGATTCTGCGCACACCTACAAGCGCCCATCCTGGTGATTGAACGCCGGTGATCAAACGAGTTGACCCACATTTGCATCAGTTTGAAGCTGAAGGCGTCGGAATTCGGGAAGAACCGAATGACCAGGGACATTCCATCAGTCAGTTTTGCTGCCTGTCGTTCCTTACTGGCACAATTTTCCCAATCCTGCGTGCTCCCCGCTCCCAAACCGTCCAAAGCCTTGTATTTCGGCATTTTCTCAAGCTGACCTCGTGTTCGGTACAGTAAAGGGGTGGTGGTTGAGGATCTTGTGCATTTGAACGAGAATCGCATGGAAAGGTCGCTCAGCAGTGAGTTTGAATGGTTGACCAGATGGTTGACCAGATGTTACCGACTTGGTGTTGAAAATTTTTCTTACCAGCGGCAAGTGTGCCATGCTGCTGTTTGCTTCCAGGGAGGCGTCGGAGAAACTAACCGACTCCGACGCAAACTACATAGGCACCGCCATTCCATGCTTAGCGCTGAGCAACGCGCACAAGTTTCTATCCCGGTTCAACATAGAAAACGTGTAGTCTGATACTAATGGGTGTCGGCGGCCAACCCGGTAGGGTCTGATGAAGTCACATTTCATCATCGCACGAGTCCGAGTCGCGGGTCAGCCAAGAGGAACTAACGGCATTGTCTTTGTGCCAGAGGGGCAAAATTAAAGATATCGGCAGAGAGGTACGGGAAATCCGAGATTATTCTGTGATAGGTATCGTCCACTAGGAATGGTTTTATCTTGATTAGCGACAGACCTCAATTCCGCCGGCAAGTCTGGCTCAAGCAGTTGCGTCGAGCGATGCATTCCTTGGAACACAGCAACGAGCTCTCAGGCAACGGTTCACGGGAAAAGGGGGGTGTTGTTTTCTATGAGGGGAGGATGAGCATAGCAACTGAAGCGTGTGCCTTCACGCTCCTTTCTCCGGAATTCTTCTAGGTCTCCCTCTAATTAAGGGTTTCGGTTTAGTTTCGGCTACAAATTTAATATCCGGTGAGTATGCCTTGCCTTTTACCACCCTTTTCTAGTAGGGAAGGTGACTAAGTTTTGCAGTTTTTCCTTGATATCGCAACCAAAGAAGGTCCAACTAACTTGGGTTACATCTGCTTTTGAGAACAGAACCGATTAAGAACTGTGAAATCAGTGCTGCACGATTTCTGCTCATTGATCCCGACCGCTCAGCTTCCGTTTGTATGGGCCAACAATCCCATCCGGTAAGTTTACAGCTTGAGGATCTGAATCTGCGCCAATGTGGATCTGTCAGTTGCCACCACACATTTTGCGGTAAACACACCTCAAAGCGGAAATTTCCAACAAATTCCAAACAGCGGACTTCTTGACCGCCGTTCCGACTAAAATCTAATCACTAGTATCATATGGGGCAGGTAAGGCATTGCATCCTTGTTCAGGCAGGGGTACTTATGCCTTAGCCTAATAGTGGAAATCAGCGGCCAAGGTATTAAGAACATGTCACCATTCGCTATACAGGGAGGATAGCCAACGGACCTAGGCTGGGAAATCCGTACTAGATGAGGAAGCAAATGGCATGGTGAGTCGGCTGACCATTATCCAAAAATGATAAATGGATTTCAGCTGACTTTCAAGGATACGTTTTCTCCAGGCACGCTGTCTTTCTCACCGGCGTTACCCCTTGACACCACCATTAGTTCCTAAAACTCTAATTTGGCAATGCTATGTATTTCAAATGCATCGAGGAATCGAGATTGTTCGTCTATGTCGTAAAGACGACCCATCAATTCTGTGATTTCTTTGGATACTTATTGTGTCTCCTTCCGAGCAAGGACGAAGCTAGGTCTTTTAAGTCTCCTCTCTCGCTTTCTCCTTCTCCGAGCCACACACACTCTTTCTCCTCCCCCGCAAGCCGCATCCTATCGACCCCCCTCCCTCTTATCATCACCGCTACCCACTACCATGCAACGTGCAACCTGCACAGGGATTCGCATTCGGTCCCCTTCAGACGCTCGAACCGTCTTTCATGCCGTCGTGTTGGATATACTCCCAATGGTCACACGTCGACTGGACACTGAGGAGCGTAGTCTCATTCAGCCTGGCGCTGTTTATGTTTGGGAAGAACGTGGGCCTCATGCCGAGCTAACAGGGGTATGTTTATCCTTGTTCCATATGCCCCGTCTAACTTCACTAAGGATTTGCCTCAGGTTGGAATTGAACGCTGGACGGATGGTACGTTCTACGTAGTGACTGGTGTCTTGGGGACCTGTACTTACCCACATTCAGGTATTCGATGGGGACCATCAAGAGTTCGCGAGGTAAGTCCTGACATCTTCGGACGATTTTGGTTGATACCAACTGCTTCCCAAGGGATTCTTGTTCTACCACGAGAAGTCACAACATTCATATTCCGACCATCTGTACGGGGAGAAGTCGTATGTTGATCGCTTTGCATTTGCTTCCCACTAGCATGGCTAATTGACTATTTTGCAGTTCAAAACACAATCCGCGGACCGTTCTTATCAAACAGACTTATACTGTTTTCGTCGACACCCCTAGAGGCCAGCGAAAATGGCACCTAAGTGAGTTTGCTCCAAAGTTTTGCTGTCTCCCCTCATTAACCCTGGGAATCAGTCGCTTATTTCACTGAGGAGTCCTTGGAGCGACTACGGTCTATCGACGATATTCCTCAACTTGCCAATCTTCGTGTACCGCAGGGGAAATACAAGAGCGCCCGTTCCGCGAAGGGGCGCCCAGAACACATCTTCAACCCCGACGCAGAGGGTTCTGGTTACTCTCAGCTTGAATATGTGACATATGCCCCAAGCCGAAGAAATTCACCATCGCTGACTGAATCAGCAGTACCCAACCAACGACTGACATGGGTCGACACTTCGTCGCCAATAGAAGTCAAACCTTCAACAATACGGTATGTCTCTGGGAGCCCGGCTTCCTCTGAAGAGGTACCTCTGGATGCAGGTCTCGCCCCACTAGCGTATCTCCAAAACATCCCCCCACCTCGGCGCCACCCGATAGATGAGAAGACACTCATGCTGTTTACTGCCACTAGAAATTTCATTTGAATTGGTCTGTTGTAATAATCCTATTTGGATACCCGTGTATACATATCAGTGTAGCTCTGCATGCATACCCCATGTCATCATTTGTCAGATTAGCCAATTAGAGTACAATAGTAATCCTAGCTTTCGGAAGACGGTTCTCGAGTGCACTAAATCAGACTTGGATTGCACACAAGCTATGCCAGCATTGTGTGATCGCCGCGATGTGCATGCACAGGTCCTGGTGTGCTTCGTTTGGTGTGATGGAATTCAAGATGATCCTTTCCTCCGCGACGTCGCTACTGATCTAATGGTAACAATACAAATAGCCTGAGCATCTGGTGTACGAAGTATGACTAGTATGACTCGACAACCCCCCCTCTAGTTGCCCCCTAGGATCGAAGGGAACCGAGGTATAACTCCATCTGTATAGTAATTAGTTGGACAAAGAAACCCTGCATCGGCAAGGACGCCGATGAGAGCTCGCTATTCGGCGCAAGAACCGTTGTTCCATATGATCATGAATCTACATTTGATTTGATTTGTGTGTATCATGATATGGATTGCCTTCCTAATAGTGTATTAGCTGGCAGTGGGTGCGTGTAGGCGCCCGATGTATTCATCTGTCTACGGGATGATCAGAACGAAATACAATACCGCGGAAGTGGGTAAATCAGTGAACAAAACAAACTAAACGAGTCTTCAGTTGCGGGTCAACGGGAGGGAGAATGTTGATTGGGATTGCATTGCCATTACGTGCCCGTTCTTCGCGTTCAACGAGGTAGAGGGAACAAAGCGCTTCAGTTGACATCGTCGGAGATCGCATTCTAGTGCGGGCCCTCACCCGGTTCCTCAAACCGGGACCGGAAATCCCTGAGTTACTGAGGGGCCAATGTATTTTTAATTTTACCATACCAGATAAGCTTTAGTTAATCGAACGCCACAGGTGTGTGTATCCGTCCGAGTCGCTGTGGACAAAATGCAACGTTTGTGTCAATGAAGATATGAAAGTTAGTGGCATCATATCAGAACCTTAAATCTCCGACGGTCAACGCCTAGATGCGGGAGTGCGTTTCTATAGGCATCACTGAAAGAGAATCATGCTTGAAACGAGGATAATTTTCATTGGCTTGGAGCGATGCTGAAGATGTGGATGGAACATTGATAAGGACACTGGGTTAGCTCGGGAAGCTGCACCGCTTAAGAAGGAATACACGTACAATTCCAGCCAATTTAGGGTGGCCTCTACGGGATACTTCCATCGACTTACGCCATCCACAGATTCGGAAATTGGGCAGGAAAAAGTGGGCCGGTACATACTGTGGCATAAACTGCCCGTCAGCACCGGCCGTGAATTTGGCAGGCAGTTATCTGGTCATGATGGTATGTCAGTGGGTGCGGGAGTAACACAGCTGCTTTCTGAGGATACGTACGGGTAACTCGTGCAAGTGTTATTTTCCGACGCCGCCATCATCCCTCGTTCACAGAGATTCTAAGGTTTCCCCTTCCTCCACGGAGTTGGTGATCACAAAGGCAAGCAGAAATGTGACAAAATGCCGGACTTTCACATCGGAGGCCGAAAAGGACAATGATGGACTTAGTAGCAAGCAACGGTCGAGATGTGGATGTGGATAGTCATGCCCTCAGAATAACGGCACTGAGAAATTTCTTCCAAACGACTTCATCAGCAACGGTCATATCGTGGGTCTTGTGACACTCAGCTAGATGTATGCACCGAATTTATTGCATTCACTCTGTCAATATACTCGTTGTCCACGTTGAAAACAACATATAAATAAGAAGCATCGGCATCGTCTAGTCTTTCTTGGAGTTTACAGCTGTCGCCAACAAAATGCTCGGCAATGCCTGATCTCCGGCTGAGTAGAGCAGCGAAATCGACCCAAAGATGATAATAAGAAGTACCAGAACGGTCCCGGCCAGGAGGACGAAGGATCTGTAGAAAGAGTATGAGGAATGTGTCCGTCGGTATCAAAGAGTGGTAACGTACGAGCTGACATCCTGTCTTTCACAACTTTCACCTGCCCACTTGGTTGTCTCCAACGTGGGACCATCGCCCTTTGTCGTAACACCGCAGGCACAAACGAAACAGGACCTCCCCCCTTTGGATGCTTCGACGCATTTACCTCGGCTGGAGCAAGAATTAGTGCTATTTTGGCATGCCTCAGTGGTTGTGAAGCAAGTCGAAATCGCTCCAATCGGTTCTTGTGGGAGTGGTCGGTCAGGGAATGGATTTTGTGACTGACGCGGTAGTTCTTGTCGCGATTCAATAGAGGAAGAACCGTAAGTAAGAATGGCGATATTGAGATTTGGCTGGTCGTTGACAACCTCTTCCAGGAATTGCCGGACTTCTGCAGCATAGTTCTGATACTCCTTGCTCTGTGAGCCATGGAGTTGGCGGAGGTCCTGAAGTTTCGACATATCCAATGCTGCGAATGCGGGCCTTTCGGCGGTGTCCAGGAACGACAGGACAGCATCGGTGTTGTCCAACTTCCAACTCTCGAACACCGAGGCATATGTATGGGCAGCACGTCCTAAGTAGGTGGATGCAACGGAGTCCAGAGATTGAACATTCTTTGGCATTGGGACGTGCGCTGCCGGTGGTACCTCCTCAGGCAGCACGACTAGGTAGTAGGGTCAAACGAACTGTCTCGTACGTTAAGCATCGTTAGAACATACCTCTAGCATCGGCTTCATTCATGGTCAGTAGAATAGAGCTGTCCATCCCCTTCCCGACGAATTCTTCCTCTACCAACAGGGCGTTGAATTTGTGGTTAACTGGCTCGAACATGTCGAGGCCGAGGTGGCGCGAGATGGCTGCGCTTGCGTCCTCGAGCGAGTTGACGGCGGCTCCATAGCTCCTTGGAGGATATAGATAGAGGTTACCAGCACTGGCAAATGGTATGCTCGCTGCTAGCAAGCCAAGCAAAACGTTGGAGACCATGCTGGAACGAGATTTCGTCTCGTCGACGTCGTTGTTGGCAACGAAGGAGTTGTTTGGTCGAGTTTGTGGCACAGCCCAATAAAGCTGCGCGCCGGAGGCGCTGGTCCGTCGCCCAAGTCATTCCACGACCACCACGACCACCTCGCTGCTGGTCTCAAAGCTTGCAATGCATTTACACCTGTTGTTGTTATCGACATGATGCAGAACATCATAGAGCGCGTTCAAGGCTTCCTGATTCCTTTTCGCTGGTAATAATTCACAGAAATTTTGTTGCGTGGAGCATAATATCTAATTATTGCCACAGTCAGTTCACGGACTTGAGACCCACGCAGCAGGGTAGCTCCGTCGAAGCCAGCCAGCCTATTCGCGAGCTGCCACCTGAAATATGGCTTGAAATATTCGAGTTTGCGACCTATGTTCATCGATCTGCCACCATTAAACCGTTGGATCCTTTCACGGTCAAGCGCACATCCACCAATGTCATGGGTGTCAACACCCCCGTGTTTGCACTACAGACGAAGCTCGCAATCATAGCAGTCTGCAAGTCCTGGAGGAGGTTGGCATTGCCGATTCTTTATCGACACATCGTTATCCGTAGCCCAAAGAGGGCCGAACGCATCCTCGAGGCTCTGCAAGCAAGCCGAACCACCGATCCTGTGCAATCCCAAGCTACCGGACCAATAAATTGCGGCCAGTGGACACGGCATATTGAAGTGTTCACGCATTCCCGCGGTTGCGCCAGCCTTAAATACCTTCAGTCATTGTTCGCGATATTTCGTTGCTGCCCTAATCTGCAGATTCTCAGCGGCACATGGATTCACCTTTTGCCTCCAGAATTCCTGGACGCCGTGTCGAGGATGTACGGGCCATCAGTGGAAGGGTTGTATTGGAGCGAGACGTCAGATAGGATCATCCGCCGTCAAGATAGACCTATAACAACTTCCACAACACTGGCCTTTCTGTCCGCTTTTAGGTCAGTGCGAGTACTGGACCTACGGCATTTCGTGGCAAAGGAAACACTCGATCCGCTCCATCCAGACTCAGGGTCAGACGCACCAAGCACCGTCCTACCCCTCGTTGAACACCTGATTGTGTCGACTAACACCTGCAGTTTGTCCACCGCCAATCGTCTCTCATTGCCTCGCTTACACTCTTTTACCGTCAAACCGAGCACCCCAAACGAGACTGATCACTACCAACTCGTCCAACTTTTGCAAGTGCATGGTCACTCTCTCGTATCCGTTGACATATCGCTACCCTCGTTGGGCGATGAACTGGAGTCAGACTCCACGGCTGCTAGAAGGACGGTCACACATGTCAACCTGGATATCTTCTTACAGCCCGATAGGTGTCCGAACTTGGCCTCGATTGTCTTCCCGGCCACTTCGCCCATCCCATCCGACCACGTACATCCTTCGCTCCGTCGCATTGGAATAAGAGGTGTCAAGGCCGAGACTCTGTATCCAGATCGACCTGGTGATGCCAGGGATCATCTCAACGCAATTAATTCTGACCGGTATCCCAACCTAGAGCTTATCCAAACAATTGGGTTCCTAGTGGAGGCGGCCGGCGACAGTCTTGTGAAAGATATCGTCATTTGGTGGGCCGAGAAGTTTGAGAAGTATGGGATCAATTTTTTGGATGGAGAAGGTGTGCTTTGGGCGTATACAGAGCCAGATGTGACAGAAGGCAAAGACGAGGAAGCCAGCTCTTGCCTCAAAACCCCCGTTTTTCCCTCTAGTATTACTTCGTCGTCGCTGAATGGGACAGCCATCGAGCATTCGGACAACAAGATGATGTTACCTTGACCCTCCTTTATCTTTCGCTTAACCTACCATTCGTTCACTTTCATACTACCGACGTTAACGCTACCGTACTTACAAGCCTTGTCAGCGCTACATAGTGACAGGACGTGCATAATTATTCAATGAATTCAATTCGGACTTATTACTCGCTCTCACTTGGCATTCCGTACACTTGTCCGCTTCAAAGCCTGCGATCACTCGCAAGGCAAAAGAGGGTGCGCTCCACCAATGAAATCTGAGGGTAGTTGTCTCCACGCGGTGGATGCACTTCTAGACTTGGTCGCCGATTTCCTTCCAGAAAACCGATATCATTCTCATCTATGGAAAGCAAAAATCGGGTGAAAAGAAGCCATCAATGAAGATGGGTTTCGCCAATAGAAATCTGGCACAAGGCATGGAAACAGAGGCCGTTGAGGGCGGGAAATGAACTTTATTCCCTCAGCGACTCCTCTTCAGCGGTCCGGGGAGATTGACACCGGTGCCGCTCAGAATACCAAATGGAACCTTTTGAAACCTATGAACATACTACCTTCCTAAAGTGAATGACACGTCCAACACCACCACCACACCACCAACAACAACGTTCTTCGGCAAGTTGACTTTTACTGGCCTATCCCTTTTTCCCCTCGACACTGTGCGAACCTTCGGCACCTATGTTTCGGTGGGCCCACTAAACCCAGGGTGGTGACGATTTGTCGAGACGAACGAAACACCCCTCGGCGGACATGGACCGGAACCAGCTAGGTTAAATGAAAGACAGGGTGAATGACCACTGAGTTGATCGAGAGAAGGTCATATGGATTGACTTTTGGGCTCACGGGTGGTAAATCATCCGAATCAAGATACCTTCGGTCCAGATTCCTGGACTGCACCTTCCACAGCACGCGCTTCGCATAGAGTTGGGTGATTGAATTGAAAGAGTTCCCCCGAGTTAAGGGAGATGGGGCCCGCAGGTTTCCTACTTGTTGACCTAGTGACCGATCGGCGGCGACCCTAGATGACCAGAGAGCCATGAATTGTTCCTGCTCCACGGGACGTTCGTCTAGACTTCAGAAAGACCCAAGCATGAGGCCAGCCATGCGTCACGGAAAGTGACTGTCCCGGGATCATGGTGGCTTTCAAGGATGGCGCCCTTATGACGTGGGACCCCTAGTTCGCGAGCCTCTATGCTCGCTCGCACGCACGTCCACCACCAGATGAAAGACAGGTCGGCAGGTTTAGTCCAGGCTTGAGAATCATTGCCAGTAAAACCCGGTTTGAACGGGAGGGCCGTTCACAACAAGTGACACTGTCACTGTTGCGCTGGAAGAACCACAGACGTGTCAACTGAGAAACCCCACAGGATTGGGGGTGCATGCACTTACGACAGCGAGGAGAGCACCCCTGAAAATGTCCGATAAGAACCAGAGTAAGTTGGTGACAGTGCAAAGAAAACTGTCAACAACTTGGTGCCAGGCAAAGATATACCTTGTAGTCAGCACGCGAAGCTTGTCACAGCGCCACCAGTCCCAATGTTTCCCGCTCACCTCAGGTGTTCAAATCCTGGGCTGCCAGTGATGCACTTTGGATGCACTTCCCGAGACTGGTCGTAAGCGGAAAGACAACAGCGAAAGGGCGACGTGGGGAACCAGCCCATACACCGAGTGAGGCGCCAGGTCAATGTGACCACGAGATGCAACAGATTTTTCGTCACCCCATTGCGCTAGGTGTCGCCATGCAGGCATTCGTGAAAAGTGCTCTGACAGACAAGTCCAAGAATGTGCTGCGAGGATTCAAATAGCGCCCAAGTTGAAATATCAATTTAGTACAAGCACTTCAAGAGCCGGGGACGCCCTTAGCAATCCCCCACGAGCTTGTGAGGATATTTCGTGAGTGAGACTCAAAGAGCAAGTACAAGAATGGCAAGACGAGCCTGAAGTCGTGCGAGACTGTGAGAGCACTGTCGTCATTGCAATTGGCGATCACGGTCGATCATCACGAAGCCTTCGTCGTCAGCATCGGTGTCGCCGTAGCCTACGACACGTTATCATGGCGTCCGGCGTCGAGGAGGTATATAAGCTGACTTTTCGAGAAGTCCGAGCTCCCCTATCTCACTACTGCCACATCGACCCACAATGAGCAGCTTCGTATACGGATTGTTGGACAGGGTCAGTACTCTCGTTTTCCAGCCGCGAAATATCGACTGAACCTTGTTGAAATTGAACAGGGTGTTTTACCCGATCTTCTTGTTAGGCGCGGTATTCGGTCTCTCTGCAGAGTACGACTTGGAGAGATCGACCACGGCTCTTTGGAAAACAACCACGCAGAGAAAATGAGATGGATTGAGAATGTCAAGGCAAGGTCATCCATTGCAGACGTTCCGGAGAAGGCCAATGAGCAGCACTACGAGGTTCGTTTTGGATGATTCTCGTACTCTTCTTTGAGATTTAGTGTGTTTTGTAGGTCCCTACGGATTTTATCTTGTCAACGCTAGGACCACGAGCCAAGTACTCCTGCTGCCTCTTCCCTGTGGGAACAGAGACGATTGAGCAAGCAGAAGTACTCATGCTCGAGAGCTATTGTGAGAAAGCTCAGCTCAGAGACAACATCGACATCTTAGATTTGGGGTGTGGATGGGGAAGCTTGTCACTGTTCTTAGCGGAGGTTTGTTCGACCAGCAACACGCTTCCACTCTACTTGACTATCGCTTCACACAGAAATATCCAAATTCCCGGATCACGGGTCTGTCGAACTCCAAGACGCAAAAGGCTCACATTGACTCGATTGCGACTGTGAAGGGAATCAAGAACCTTACTGTAGGTGCTCTTGAATATATGTCCCGTCCACGAAGATCCCATGGATTGACGATCTCGCTAGATCATCACAGGAGACGTGAATGTCTTCGAATTTCCACGGGAAACATAGTCAGTGTGATTGCGAATTCGAGGTTTCACAAGTTCTCATTCTAGCTTCGTAGTTTCGACCGGATCCTCTCAATTGAGGTTAGATTTTCTTTGCTTTATCTGGGCATGCAAGCTCAGCTGACTGCCTTAAGATGTTCGAACACATGAAAAACTACGAGGCCCTTCTGAAGAAGGTTTCTACCTGGCTCCGACCCCGTCCAGAGGCCCCAGATGCAGCTACAAAGGCTTCCTCGTCACCTAACCTTGGGTCGGCCGATGACGAATCCCTTTTATTCATCCACATCTTCTGCCATCGTTCCACGCCATATCATTTCGAAGAAGAAGACGGATGGATGGCAAAGAACTTCTTCTCTGGTTCGTACTTGTTAATCTGGAAGTAATTTCGCACTAACTGTAGACGTGTAGGGGGGACGATGCCTTCTTTCGACCTCTTCGTGCGTCGAATTCGTGCCCTCTTTTTACGCTGGGTCGATCTTCTCAACATTTTCTCTAGCTCTACTTCCAAACTCATGTCACTCTGCTCAAGAGCTGGTACCTCTCCGGTACTCATTATTCCCGTACAGCCGAACATTGGCTGAAGCTCCAAGACGCGCATGCTCGAGGTATGTCCTCCCTCTTTCCACCCGTGTCGCAAGTGAGCCTGAATCTCGTTCTGTGTACTCCAGAGGGTTTGAAGGTTCTTCGAGAGGATGCTGCGGAACAAGGCAAACGAGAGATTGAAGGCGATATTCTCTTCAACAGGTTCCGGGTGTTCTACCTTGCTGTAGCCGAATTCTTCAACCTTGATGGTGGCGAACAGTACGTAGTCCCACGTTCTCGGTATCAGCGAGGGACCTAACAATTTGCTTGGTGTAGGTGGGGCGTGGGGCACTACTTGTTCAAAAGAGCCAATTAAGGGATTCTAAACACGGTCCACAGACCCACGGTTGAGGGCTAAATAGTATGCGAGCATCGTTCTGGATCTCTTAGTGCCATCAAGTACAGATCTTAAATTACGCGCAGCATGACCGAAAGGTGCTCGACACAACCACGAGGTTTGGCGAACGCGTAGAACCCGTTCAGATATCGTCTGCAGCGTCATTTGGGAAAATAAATTACTATCTGTCTCGATTGGGTCAGACCCGACAGATACTTCTGCAAAATCTCAGAAAAAACACACACAGCCTTAGCATCGGTCTATCATCTTTGGCTACACATGGATCATGTTCGGAAATGTGCTGTCCTTGGTACTCGAGTGCGGAGCGGTGAAATACGTCACGGCCTGCGCAATGAACGACACTGAACGTTCATGTCAGAATGATCCGGAAGATGATTAATCTGCCATTTGCCGTTGGATTCGATTTGACAAGACACCCGATGGAGGTTCGAGCCTTCGAGCAGGTCCAGCTAGATTGAGAGACTAGTCTCCCCAATCCAACCCGAGAGCGTTTTTGTTGTCTCCTCTGACGGCAGCTTCGATGGATTCTGCTAGCTCCCGAAGGGCTAGAACATCCTCGTCCAGCTCCTTTGGCAGAAATTGGGCATCGACATCAGGTGGTGTTACACCCAGAGCCTTCTGAAGAGCTTCTTCACGTGCACTACCACGCAGATTGTCTATAGACTTCAACAGTTCCGGAAGGTTTTTTCTTGTTTCGAGGATTCCTCGAACTGCAGGCGAGGTTGCTGACCGAACGTTTAAGCTTCAGCGAACGGAGAAGACTTCACCAGAAGCCGTACCTATGGCCTCATATTGCCGCAATTGAAGGACCTTGGGGTCATCTCGCTTCAGCGGGTCAGGAAAGGCACTCTCTTCAGGAACATAGGGCCACTTTAGCGACGTCAACGGACGGAGAACAGGGGGATCGGTAAGAGGCTCATGCTCCAAGGACATAGCTGGTGCGAATTCGTTTCTTTCAATACAGTTATGCATACATCAGAACAAGGAGGGACGTACGCCTCTCCATCTCAATCAGTTGGCTCTTATCAACAGGCTTCTTCTCTTCATTAGTTGTCGTTTCTTGACAAAAACGTTCTGCCTATCACGTCAGAATCCGAAAAGAATGGCTGATAAGGAGGCAGACCCTTGTGGTCCTTATAACACGTCACAGAGCAGCTAAGGTGGGTGTCAATAAACTTCGATCCAAGCTGAGGCCGAGAAACGTACTAAACAGCATAGCATTTTGAGCAGGTGTACTTGAAGTCGTTGGTTTTGCACACTTCACAGTGTCGGGGCTTTTGATTTTTCGGGGCCATTTAGAGAATTTTATCGTGCTGGGTCCATATCTCTTGCCAAACGCGCAGGTCCGGTCAAAGAAGATGTCAACCTCTCCGACGTCAAATTCGGGCGAATGTCGGTGTTGATTGATCCCGCCTAACGCCAATGGGCAACAAGGCCAAACAACAACGCCGATCTCTTTCCCTTTGCGGTGCGCTGCCCCTAAGCGGTAATTTGCCATCCATTATTTTCCTCTCCGTGCTCGATCTCGGCGACCCTTGGAGCTTTGACCGCGCAAACCTCAAAAATGCACAATCTGGGGTGTCTCGAGCGAATTTTTTTTGCGGAGATATTTTCTTAGAATGTGATTACTGACGCCCAGCGATCTGAGGGCCGATGACAATCAGCCATCGGGGTGGTAGGGTGGGCCTTCCGTCATTTCGGACTCAAGGAGATTTTTGAGACAATTAAAAAGAAGAAAAAGGGGGCACCTTTTGGCCGAGGGCTTCCCCCAACCCGTCTTCTTCATTTCTTCTGTCTCCTCCGGTCTTCTCAGTTCGACGCTCGCTCACGATGCGCTTCTCCAATCTTTACCTTTTCCTCGTCGTTTCTTATGGCGCTCACACATCTCTATCTCACGAAACCGAAAATATTGCTGCAGATGCACTTCACAAGCGAACCGGTGATACTCGTTGCGCTCCTGGGACATACTCCTCGAACGGGAAGTGCACGAATTGCCCTGCCGGAACCTATACCAAGGGTATGTTGTCATCTTTTGGGGGGGTGGTTAAAATTTGGTAGTGACCTTCGCCATATTTTAGAATATGGCCAAACTACCTGTCTTAAAGCGCGACCGGGCTACTACGTCCCCAGCGCTGGACAGAGCACAGAAACGGCTTGCTCCCCGGGAACCTACAACACCAACGCCGGTTCCACTGGCTGTCTGAGCTGCCCACCTGGACACATGTGCCCAAGCAGCTCTATGTCTAATCCTCAGAAATGCTCTCCAGGTCGTTACTCAACTGGAGGCGTGAAGGACTGCCCGAATTGCCCTGCTGGATATTTCAACAATATCCAAGGCGCCACGGAGTGCTGCGCATGCGCCGCTGGCTGGTTCAATGTGCGTCGAGAGTCGAAATAAAGCGTAAATATGGACTGATGATCTCTGTATTTTTCTGACAGGCGCATGGTGGAAATGTTAATTGCCAACAGTGAGTTCCTCGATGCCCATTTAATCGTCTTGGAGCTGACAGGCACACCCTTAGGTGTACCCCCCAAACCCCGTATTGCAACCCCGGCGCTACGGCGATGAGCCAGTGCTCCTCCAAGCCCGGTTCCTGGGCGCCATCCAAGACTAGCTCACAGGGAAGCAACGGCGCTTGTCGTAAGTACTGTCACCAGTGACTGCGTACCCCCCTGGGCGGTTCTCATATAATATTGCCCATACAGCCATTTCACACCCTCAACCCAGTTCGCATCCTAAACGCCACATCAAGCGCACGCCCATCTGTGGGCTTAACGAGAAGGCTTGCCCAGTCTTCCGTGACTCAGAGATCGTTGACTACAATTGCGTTGACGTCCAGAGCAACTTGGAGTGTGTATTCATTTTTTCCCAGATAATTTTTACCGTTGGCGTCCTAACCAGATGTGCCCCTCAGATCGTGCGGCGGCTGCGTTTCGTATTCCATCGATGCGTTCCCAAGTCTCGACGGCGGTCGCGATTGCAGTGCTATTCCCTTCGTCGACGCAGTCAGCTGCGACAGGGGAAGATGCAATATCGGTATGTTTGCATCCCCTCTTTTTTCCATCAGAATTATCATCTCTGACTCGTTGTCCCCGGCGCAGAGTCCTGCCAACCCGGATACACTGTCTCCGTGGATGGGCGATCGTGCATTGCCTTCTCTACTTCATTCTTCCATGGTTAAAGGGCAGTTGCGGCCTTGAATTGCCCGCTTTCAATACCCCAAACGCATAGCCGTCTCCAATAATTTTCTGTCTCTCTTTCTCGTATATGGAACTCTTTCTTCTCCGCCCTCTACCAATAGACTTGGCCTAGATAAAGTATGGCGACCGGACGGATGATGTTACTATACCTCGCTCTCTTCTTTTGGCTATATGACCTTCGGTTGTTGATTAATATTAATGATGCTGACTTTGGGCAATGTGGGAATAACACGGCTAGCGCTCGAGGCTCGAGGCCTTTGTGTTCGTTCGGTTATGGTTTGTCATTGAGCACTGCCAGGATATTGTGCACGGGTCCGACGGTTTTCGCGATCCATTACCCCGACCTCCTGCTCGGCGCCAAGGGTTTCCGTGCTCCACTCGCTCTTCGTCTCCGTTGCCGTTCGGATTGAACTTAAAGCAGAACTCGGACCGCAGACGTGTCTACTGATTTCATTGTAAAAATAGTTACATAGTCAGCATTAAGCGGTAAGATACGTTCCAAGCAGTGTCCCATCATGTAGTAAATAGAACCCCGCCGACGCTAAAGAAAGAGAGAAAAGGGTCGTAATAAACGTGAAGATGGACTAGTGATACAACAGTGTTTTGAGTCAAATAAGGGTCATTACGGGAAACTTAGTATAAAGCAAAGGGTCCAAAACCAAAACCTTAAAGCAGGGTCCAAATAGATATGAACGAAAGGGCCGACGCGAGACCGGCTTTAGGAAGAATCGAACCTGCGCCCGCAGTTGAGCGAGAGCCCGGAGCTGTTCCCGTTCCGCCCGCAGCTGTCGAAAGCTCGGCAAAGCCGATCGATGGAGGGTTGGCTCGGTAGACAGAGTAGACGTTTTTCTGGAAGAAATGAATATAAGTTTTGAATGGAAAATGGTGAGACCTAGTATAGGACTACTCACCAGGAAAGTCGCTCCAACAACCCATGACGGTCCAGACCCTGCCGGAATATTGCTACCCATGTTCAAGTCAAAGATGGCCCCAGCACACGTCCGACCGCTGGTCGTAACAGGACCAAGGTTCATATCCTCAGATGAAATGGCCCATGACCTTCCACCGAAGGACATTGTCACGTTGACTTCAGTTGAGCAAGCTGAAAACGATTGGGTCAGCAATCTGAAGAACAAGAACGTGCATAGTAAACAAGCTCACGGAAAGTCCAGAATCCTTGTTGGTTCGCAGCTTGAGTGGCTCCTGGAACTTGAGCCCAAATGCTTGCGACGTCGTCTGAAGGACCACCGATGAGAGTCGTACCAGTGTCGATCGCCGACAAGGCCGAGTTGCCTGTGGCGATGGAGACCCTTTCACCCTGCACCGTTACGCCTGGTAGATGAAGGTCGTGATCAGTACAACTGCCAGCTCCCTGAATTCGGGTACATACTTTGCAATGGAAGGAGCCAATACGAAGGCCTGGAACCAGGCATATCCAAAAATTCGATCTCTCCACTGTAAAGCGATGAATTCGTTCCTCCCAAAGTGAAGACACCTCCAGGAGCCGAGTCATCGCCCCTCGAGTCCGATCTCGCCAGCCAGAACGAGAACTCGGGACTCTCTAGCTGGTCATCATTGAGCAGGTTCTGCCAGAAAGGGACACCTCCGGTGCTGGCGATCGTTTGGAAAGCGAGGCCCAAAATACCAGAGGTTTGACCATCTAAAAGACCGCTTTGTAGCCGGTCGACACCGACTGTTGACGAGGTGGTCAACTAGAATTTCGGGTAGAATAACATTAGATAATACGTACGAAAGACCTGGTTCTGAATGGTGAAGTTGGACATGGTCACAACATCTCGGTTGATTGAGCCAGCAACAGCTCCCGAGCCATATTGGATCGTGGTACCCTGAGAGGAAGCTTGAAGTGTTGAAGATCTTGAAGCATCAAACACGGTGGTTGAACGAGGACATGAAACGCAGGATGAATCGGCGACCCAGAGATCGGCTGAGCCCGTATCAAGGATTACTTGGAAGTTTTGTGGTCTGCAGAATTAGAGAAATTAGTATTTTGGTGATCTACGAGTCATCCAAGACCTCCGAACCCGAACGTCATCGCATCAAACGACTGCCAGAGCCAAGCCGGCCCCAATCATGTCAACATAGGGGATCGACGTTCCACTCGTCAAATTCCTCGTCATTGGGGCGTTACGTCATGGCTGTAGAGTCACTTCCACCAATTTACGAGGAAAGTGGTGTCGAGGCGATGCGATGCTCTGGGGAGAGGCCTGAGAAACGGGTGGAATGCACTCACGGTGTGCCTATTGACACGGTTCCCAAGTAACTTACGTCGCCATTCTGGCCAACAATCAGGCTTTGGAAGACGGTGCTGAAAGACTGCAAAGAGACTCACCTGATTGATCACTGGAATATTCTCTACAGCAGCCCTTCTTCGACCGGTCGATGCCCCTGCAGCTGACCCGATGTTGTACTTGGCCCGTAGATTGTCGGCGGCAGCGGAGTAGTAGTCCAAGTCGTGGGTTTGTTGAGCCCGTCGTTGAAGCGGGATGTGAAAGGTCTCTGCAGCACTGGCCAACTCCGAGAGAAACAGGATCGAAAGGGTGAATGGGAGGGAGAACATGGCGGAGGGTATCTTGGTAGCAACGAGGAGTGAATGGGGGAGCCAGTCCTTATAAGAAAAAAGAAGTCCGTGGGCTAGCCACGATCGTGTAATGAGAAAAGCTGGGCAAAGATGAGGTCAGTCTCCAGCAGAATGTCTGGGCACCGTCGATGCGGTGCACCAAGCTTTATAATGCCATCCTGTGCGGAAATACCCTACGTGTATGGATCCGGAATCCGGAAATACCGCAGACAATGGCTTGCAATTGACTTGCAATATTAATAGGACGCAGCGACCGTTCCAATGGAAACGAACTGATTTTACATTGTACATGGTTCTCTTTCTATCTCTCTTGCTGAAAGTACCAGCCTCAGGTTGGCTGGGTACTTCACGCGAGACCTCAGAGTGTGTGCGTGGAATTGGAGGACACGAGTTGATAAGAGTAAGAGGTGAATGAGGGGCCACTCCCTACTCCGCGGCTCGGCAGTGGCTTTGCCGCTCGGCTACCAGCCCGGCAATCTCCGGCAGGCCCAATTGGGAAATTCTGGGCATGACGTCAAGACCCACTCCAACTCATACCTTCTGACATAACGTGCTGTAGATGAAAGGGTAGGAAAGCCCGCCAAGTACTGCGCAGAAGCCAGTTTAAAAGTCTTGTGGACAGTACGTAGACCTTCATTGTCATTCACTGAAGGCCCCGTGCGCCAAGAGAGCCTCGATTGGTGAGCAAAGGTCGAGGCGGTGTCCTGCGGAAAGCTGCCAGAACACTTCCAAGTGCCACAACGGTCACAAGTGGCCGTCAAATTGAGGTAATTATGTCGTCCCAAATCCCTATGTAGATGCCTTGAAGTTTTATTTAGACCTACAGTTTGCAACCGGTCTATTGTGATATAAAAAGACTTCTGAGGCGGCCCTAATTTTAGATTGTTTATCGTGTACAACATGTGCACCAGAATATCGGCTGAGATTGAGCATTGTGTAGTTACCAATGATTCAGATTAATGGTTCATCTCACTCCCAAATACCCAACACTGCTTTCATCCACAGCGCCATATCCCTGAGCTCTGCCTCTGAAAACCAATGCCCAAGACCATCATACCCGACAAAGCGCAGTTTGATGTTATAAGCATCGTTTTCAACATCCTTTTCTGTCAAGGGTGAACTTGAATTGACGAATTCTACTCCCAGGTCCACGGCCCACTGTTCGGCCGACTTGAGAGAAAAGGGGAATTGGACTTGCACGTCCAGCTTTCCATGCCCCCACAAGATTGGCGTTGAGGAAGACATCTGGGACTTCATCTGAAATAGATATCATGCGTCAGGAACTTGCTTTCAACTTTTAACATTAAAGAAATAATGGTAACAGAAACAATAGCATGCCGACGAACCTCGGGGACTTTCCTTCGTAAGGGAATATAACTGCTAAGTATAAACGCCCCACCGAGCTTCCTCTCCGTCGTTGTGAGCGTACGGCAGGCTACTGCCCCGCCCTGGCTCAAACCTCCAACGATGATCCTCTCAGGCGGGATACCATGTTCGGTCACCTCGATGTCGATCAATGCGTTTAGGAATTTCGCTGCTTCAGCGAGTCCTTGTTCATCCTCCTCCCGGTTCTCGATGTCGAACGAGAAGCAGTCGAACCTTTAATTGATGATTGGGTCAGTCTTTTCGTTATTGTCTACATTGAATTTTCAATCGACATACCAAGACGGCATGACAGCTCCTCTGTTTCCGGTCACACTGCGTAGGGGTCTGCGGTTTTCGTAAAGGTGCACGATGGTGAGGTTTTCAAGCTCTCAATTGTATGCGGCCATGCAAAATCTATTGTCGACTTACGCATGGGGCATAAGGAACTTGATACTATCGCCCAAGTTGCCCAGGCTCTGCAGCAAACTCATGACCCCAGGTATCATCCCTCTTCCCGAATCCCCAAGACCCTGTCAATATTTGAAAATACACCCCCAAGCCCGGAACACGGATCGCGCGATGAGCGAACGAGTTATGGATTGGAAGGAGGTTCCTCTACTCACATGCAACCAAATAACCGTCGCAGTATGCTCATCTCCCTTCGGTTTGAAGATTGTAGCATCAAGTCCAAGTACCTTCGTCGATGAGAGCCTAATAGCATACTCATTGAACTTGTTCTTCGACATTTCGGTCAAAGTCAAATTCGTAGTGTCGTATTGTTCGAAATTCGATTGAGGCCGGGGTGAGGAAGTGAGTGATAGGCCGAAGGCAACAAGTTGAGCTGTTCAGGGACAGCCTCGTGCCTTCGTATCTTCAAGTTCGCTGATTTTGTTTGGCTCGCTGTTTGTAAATATGGGCGGCTGCGAGTCACTTCGGGCTGACGTTAGGAGTCAGAGTCCACTCGGTTGGCGGGCCTGTCACAGTGGACGAAAACATAATTCACATTTAAAAGGTGGGAAAGTCAAGATAGAGATTTCCAGGGGCATGAGTAAGTAAGAGGTAAAGTAAAGCAAAGGTACAGGCTACACGCAAAGAGATATCTCTTCCAAACCCAGCAGAAAAATAAACACACCCATATTTAAATCAACACCACGGTCCAAACCTCTCGAGCGCCTCCAACTTGAGGTCAATAAACCCAAGGAACCAATTTATACCTCACCCTCCCCGCCCACTTCTCCCACTCCTCACCAAACACCCGTCTCAGCGCCTCATCCTCCTTCCCAATCCTACTCAACAACCCAACAAAGGTCAATACCATCGTTAAAACGGGTACCATAGCCACCTGTCCGAGAGGCGTGCGCAGGACACCCGATTCGCGGACCCACGATCCCTAAATGCAAAGGTACCACAGAATGTTAGATAAAAGATAAACAGCGAGAGAATGGAGTGGAAAGACAATCAACCACCCACCTCGAATGCATGGCACCCAAAAAACCCCACAACAAAACACAGGATACCCGTATACCCAGGATGCCTAACCCAAGCATACGGACCCGTCGTGACAAGCTTATGGTCCTTCCTAATCGTCATCTCGAACGTGAACAAATGTCCGAGAGCTCTGTATGATAGGATTCGTATGGCGGCTCCGAAAGAGCTGAGCAGGCAGCCTACGACGAAGAGGGGTGTGAGCTTGATTTTATTTGATAATGCTGCCTCTTCCAGGTATAGTGAGAGGCCGTCTTTGGAGTCGTGACTGGGGAAGAGGAGGAAGGGAGAGGTGTAGGGACGGAGGAAAGACAGCTCGGGGACGCTGGTAGAGCATATGAATAGGATTTCGAGAAGGGATAGGGTAACGCAGAAAACCTGCGTTCCAGTTGTAGCGGCGTGCAGTGGATGTGGATGTGGATGGAGAATGACATGGTATAACAATAGAGGGGTGAACGGAAACGAACATCGATTACGGTGAATATAAAAAGATTTCAGACTAGAGCACCGTCCACTCACCCGCACGAATCTAGCTCCCCACCGAAGCTGAATCAAAAACTCCCAGCTCGTCGAAGGTGCCCTCTCCGAAGAGCTTGGCGGAGGATGAGGCGGCGTCGTGCAAATGCAAGCCGAAACGCAAAACATGAGAAGCAGCGGAACTTTCAGCATCTGAGCCATCCTGTGTTAGTAGGTGTAAGGAAATTCAAGACGGCTGATCCTTCAAAGCAGATGCAGTCCAGCTTTTATAGTCCCCAGCCAGCTACGGACATCTCATCTCCACCAGCTATGGATATCCCGTCCCCACCAGATACGGACCAATTTTCTAATCCCGAGCCACCCGTTGCGTGGACCCCATCCCCATCCTCAATCCATTGAGTCAGCCAATGCCGGGAAGAGGGTTAGGCTCGAAAGGTTTTGGAGATTGAATTGTTGCATCGGACGCGAAGATACCCACAACCACCAGATCTATCGAACACTCGATTATTGACCGTACCCGCTGTTTACGCAGAAGAAGGCGATGTCGGCCAAAGCCATCGAGCTCAACTGTGAGACCATCGCAGTCTCTGTCAGCGACGCGTCATGGATGCCGCCCAGGCAAAGCCAAAAAGGTTTAGATGCATTCAAGCCTCCGAAAAACCCTTTTGTAAGACTTGCAAATCGACAAGGTATGCGAAACCCTGCTGGGCCTCGTGGTGAACACACCACCAGCCAAGAAAAGGTTCAATAACCTGTTGGGACAAGGAAGACAGGGCGGAACGAACGAAGGCAAGCATTTTTCATGACGGTCTCTTGCAAAGAATCACAGATGCAGCGGGGGGCTACGATTCTTCTCTCTGGTCATTTGTGAAAGCAGAGAGAGAAAGACGCGTTGCCGTTGCCGAAGGTTACCTAATGAAATGTACTCCGCTCTCCCTTCGGGAGGAAACGAGTTATGTTGCACAGGGTTTCTTCCCCTAGGTAAAAGATAGTTTCCGCTAAAATCTATTGTGATATGCAATGAGCGACTACTGCAGTGGTGGTACGGGGATTAAGGTAGTGGGATATCGAGTGCGGGTGTGGTAATCTCAAACCGATTCTGCAAAATAATAAGAAGTTTCGAGTTGAGCACACGGTATGAATATGGAAGAGAAGGCGGAGAACGAGAACTTACGCGTCAACACGTTGTTCAGCTTGGTGACGCGGGATTGCGCGCTGAGATCAATGGTCTTGTCACCGAAGTCCACAATCAAACCGCCGAGAACAGTGGGGTTAACCTAATAGTCAGGAGCAATTAGGGTTCGGTGCTCAGGGCCGAGACGGGCTTGGAGAATGTTGACTGACCTTGTTGGTAATTTTAACGACCTTGGCCTTCTGTGCTGCCTGGGACGCCTTGAGAGTGGTCTCGAGACGGGTGAGGACATCCTTTGGCAGAGCGGCAGCGGATGTGACGGTGACGGTCAACTCTCCCTTGTGCTCGGCGTAGAGCTCATTGAAGCCCTCAATGACACCCTCTGTCTCGCCCAGCCTTCCATTCTCCGAGAGCAAGGCCAGCAAGTTCTTGGTGATTTCGGAAGCCTGGTCCTTCTTCGCGCCGGTGCCCTCAGCCTTGGACAAGAGGCTCTGGATACCCTTTTCGCGCTCTTGCTGGGAGAGGGTGGGGTTTGAAATGAAGGTGGCAGCCTCAGGCTGGGTCTTGATGGCGTTGGAGATGCTGGAGAGCTCAGTCGCGACCTTGTTGAGGGTTGCTGGCGACTTTGCGAGGGCAGCACCAAAGACAGCCTTTGAGTACTTGGAGGCGATGGTGGAGGCAGCACGACGGCTGAAGCCTTGGGCCACGGAGACAGAGCGGGCAGCAGAGGTGAGCAACATGTTTTGGAGTTGAGTTGGACGAGGGAGACGGTGAGCAGCCAGCAAAAACTCGGCCTCTCTCGGGTTACGGGAATTTCCGGTTTAGGTATCGTGGTAACTTTCCATTGACGCTTGTTCAGAGTCCAAGGTACAGCTGCTATGTTCCAAGAGGTACCAAGTATCGGGCCGAGTCAGGGTCTTTTGGCATTCTTAGAGGCCAATTTCCTTCTAGTCGCTGGAATTTCCTGCATACCAAAATATGAACGCATTCAAGTCTGTACGTACCGTTCAGAATCCGAGGTCTCCGTCAGCGCGCTGCGCAACCAAGAATGGCGCAAGACCCGCGCTCCAGGTTTCAAATTTCAGATTGCAGCAATCAGCATCATTATGGGTCTGTAATATGCTGTTAGTCGTGCGACATCCTCATGGCCTGCAATGTCTGTGTGTTGCATGCCGAGGCAGCGAGGTATGGCGATGAATATGATGGGTTCCCATAATGGTCGCCAAGTCCGATCACTGACGCTCTGGCTAAATATCGCCCGGTCGCTCATTCGACATGAATTTGTCCCCTCCTGCCTCCCGGTCCCCACGCACTCTGCTCCATGAGAAGCCCAGCCAAGAGCACAATCTCCTTGTAGAATCGAATACAACACAAGAAGTCTCTCTCGCATTCACAAGGACGCTTACTACACGACAAAAAGAGAACAATAGAACTTTGTTGTGCTCTTCGGCTTCGGTGCGGTGCACAATGCAGCTCGCTATATTATGTCTTTCTGATCCACTTATCAACCAGACGGGCCCCATATTTCTGCGCCCCGCCGCTTCGTCTTCTCATCTCTGTCATGTTCTCCTCCCTCGCCTGGTCGCGAGCAAGCTTCATCTTCCTACTTTTCTCGCTGTCGTCCTTCACTAATGCAAGGGAGGACTCAGTATGTGCGTACTACGTCATTCTCTCTCATTTCCTCCCCTGCTAAGCCCGACCCTCTCCACAGTTACATCGTCTGTGACATATTGCAATCCTCCAGATACACTCCTTATCTCGAGATTCGAAGTGGCCTACTTTGCGCACAACCAATCCGTGTCCTTCAACGTGTCTGCGGCCAGTGTGGTGCGTGCCGTTTCCATCCTGTTCGCGTCGTCTTGTTTGACCTTGGCTCTTGTTTCAGCAACCTGATGTTAACGTCACCGCCAACCTTTTCCTCAATGTCTACGGAATGAAGCCCGTCAACCTGACCCTCGATTTCTGCAATATCCTTGGCGGGGCCCTTTGTCCCCTCCCAATGTACAACTTCACCGGTGCAGATTCGATCACTCTACCAAAGTCTTTGGATGTCGCGTCACGAATTCCCGCAATCGCGTTCAAGATACCAGACTTGGAAGGCTATGCGCAACTATCGCTGACTGATGTCAAGACCGGAAAAGTCAGAGCCTGCGTGCAAGCAACTCTCGCTAACGGATGGTCCACTCATCAGAAAGCTGTCGAATGGGCGACCGGCGGGATAGCCATCGCCGCATTGCTCCTCTCGCTCGGCGTATCTGCGTTGGTTGCAGACGCTATCACCCCGTTCCGGTTCCTCGACCTCATGTCCCTCTACCAGACCATCGGCACAAGCGCATTATTCAGCCTCAACTACCCCTCCATCTATCGCGCATTCACCCTAAATTTCGCCTGGACGCTCGGACTATTCCCTACCTCGGAATCATCACCAATCCAAAATTCTATCAATAGGATGCGGCATCTTACCGGGGGTCGTTTGGCTGATTCCAGCTCAGGATCCGCAGTCCAGTTCGTAAACCGGCGTTTGAGTCCGTATAACGGTGTTGCTGCTGCGCCGTCCTCTTTACCCTTGACCGACCTCTTCAAGCGGGAGGTGACCAACTACGCCAAGCGCTTTTCCGAGCTCGCTGCTGCTCCACCTTACCTCCCCGATGCTGTTTCGCATTTGGCCAAGAGGGAGACCATCAAGGGAGAGGTGCAAACGGTAACCTCGGATTCATCGAATGTTTTGCAAGCAGGTCTGCCGATTTACGTCAATTCCGTGAATGTCTCGACATCCAACGCGTTCATGACAGCATTCTTCTGCGCCTTGATGCTTTTTGCTGTTGGTTTGGCGGTGCTCGCCGTCGGATACGGTGTATTCGTTCTGTTGAACAGAAGACGAGCGCAAACGCAGACGGAGAAGAGCCCTGTGGAATCCCCGTTCGACTACCTTTCCTTCGCTAGGTCATGGATTCTCCGTCTCGTGAGTTTGCCTGCCTTCATCTCGGTTTTTTGGATGTGCCACTGACATTGATAATATTTTTAGGTTCTAATTTCTTCCATGCCGCTTTTCATTTTCATTTTCTATCAATGGACATTGAAGGACTCGTGGCTCTCCATTCTCCTTTCTGTCTTTACCTTGGTCGCGCTTCTCGCCGCCATTGGATGGCCCACATTTACGACACTCCGGTCTGCGAAGAGGAGAGGAGGTGCGTCGGAGCTGTATGCTCCAGATGAGAAGCATCTCCTTGTCAACGCACCCCTCTACGCGCAATACCGAGTTCAGCGATATTACTTCTTCATCGTGACTCTGGTCGCCATGGTCCTTCGTGCGATTTTCATCGCGTTCGCCAAGTCCAGTGCGGCGGCTCAGATTGCACTAGTCGTGGCCCTCGAAGGATTGGTTGTGATCTCGTACATCGTCCTCAAGCCCTACCCGACCAGAGGAGGTGATGTCTTTGGCACCTATCTCGCCATTGTGCGCCTGGTGTGCTCTGGCTTGATGATCGCCTTCCTACCATCCCTTAACGTCTCCCCGATCCCTCGCGTCGTCATTGGAGCAGTTATCGCAGTCATCTTCGCAGTCGCCGTCGTCGTCGCCATTATCAACCTCTTCCTGAACTTCTTCCTTGTTGCGCGCAACGGATTCCGACCAAGACAACAAGAGGTCTCGGACAGCGACTCGTCGGATTCGTCTGACAGGTCAGGCTCACGATCGGATGGGTCGCTGTTGGAGAAGGGAGTGTTGGAGAAGGGAGAATCCTCACCGCAAATGGACTCGGGCATCGATATCACGCCAACGACCGTACATCTCCGACCGCTCAACCCGACACCAGACCATAGCACGCCTCTCGACGCGTCTGTCCTCCAACCCTTCCCTATTTCGCCAACGGGAACTACGGTATCGACGATGGAGCCGCCTAGCCTGTATTCCAGGGATTCGGGTACAATGACGATTGGATCGGTCTTGCCAAGGCGATGGTCGTTCCAGCTGTCGCACCCGAATTCGCCTGCGGAATCGAGTGCACATGGTTATAGTGGCACTGGCAGTCCGAGGGATGGGGACTCCATGTTTTTCAGCGGGTCGTCTCTGGGGAATACGCCTGACGGAAGTGCTGGGTATCTCAGCAGGCGGACGTCAGAGTCAAATTCGCCGAGCGCTTGGAAGCCTGGGTCGAGGCCAGAGTCTAGTGCAGGGAGTAGCAATGGAGGACATTTGACGAGGTCGTCTTCGACGAAGGTGATACAGGCTTATCAGCAGAATCATGACCGGATTCCGGAGGATTCGAGTTCGTGATTTGATATGGACCTATTTTCTTTGAATTCACGTTTCGCATCCATTTCTTCCTCTCTTCATGATGACCTTTCAATTTTTTGCATTGCATCAATCTTATTCACTCTTATTCTTCACGACGCAATCAGTACATACTCACTTCATGTCATCCACACTCACTCACTCACTCTCAGTCATCTGCATCTCGCATCTTTTTAGAATAGATAAACCAATCTGCATTCGGTTATTTTTATCTTATTCTACTACACTCCTTTTATTCTTGTCGTTTATTATACCTATTATGCCTTCTGACTAGCGATATATCTCACCATTTTTTTGCTCCTTCTCACAAACTGTATCAATTGAACGAAAGAGCATCTACTCTTCCTCACACCGCACCACGCGGCCGTACTTAGAAACTGCGGAATTCCATGTATCAATATATTTTTACATAAATCAAACAAATGATCAGAAAAATGAAGATTCTTACTATCAGAAAGCGGTGTAACATTTCCGAGCCGCGCAGCATAACGAGATATGTAATTGTCAATGTAAAACCTAGGGACGGGCCCGAATAGCATCGACGCGGCCCATTTGCCCCTTGGGTTTGCTTTGACGCGTCTGATGGCGTTTGACGCGCCTTTATTCGAGTCACATGACGCAGATCACGCTTCAGGTTCCTGCGAAATGGATTCGGGCTCCGTTATTCCGTCTCCGATGATGCTTTCTCCTTCACTCAACTTCGGGACCTGGTCCTCGCGCTGCCGACATTCCTGCGTTCATGCTGCCAGAGCAAGTCTAGCAGTAGGATCTAGAGGACAGGCTAAAAGGTTTGCGAGCTCAGCGTCAGGGTCCTCGTCGTCGGAGGGTAGCTCGTCGTCGCCGCCGTACCCTTACCCTCCACACCGGAATCCTACCCCGCACCAGATTTTCCATTTACCGAGGAATGCGAGTGAGGCTGATATAAAAGCTCGATGTACGTGTGTCATCCTTCCTCTCCCAAAGTACTTTAAACCTGACGCAAAACACTTGCTTGCTCCTACTACACTAGATTTCGACCTGGTCAGAATATACCACCCTGACAAAGCCTCAGACGTCCCTCCGGACATCGCCCATTCACGGTTCCAAGCTATAACCCGTGCTTATGATGCACTCCGTGGAAAGGTTGCGTCGGGCTCAACGGATGACGGCTCTCCTGCGAATCCGTCTGTGGATTTGAGGTACCAAACGACGGCTGCTTGGCGTGCTGCTCATCGGCGGAGACAGCAAGAGCTTTATAGTACCGGGGCTGTGGATGATAAGTGGAAGGATAGGATTATCATGTTTGGAGTCGTTTCGGTATGTGTCTTTCATCTGTTTGGAATCGGAGTACCGTGCTAAGTTGTGCTGAAATATGTGCAGACGATCGTGTTCGTGATTGCGAACACTCTGACGACGAGGAGAGAGGTGATGGCTGAGGCCCTGAACCGGACGCGGGAAGTCAACACTTTCCAGAAGGACCAGAGACAGCAGTTGCGTGTAGAAGAGGAGGCGCGACTTGCAGCCGAACCCGACCCCGGCGATTCTCAGAGGCTCAAACCCCAAAGTTGACGACGTCTCTCGTCTCTTTCCTTCGGACCTGTCCCCTGCCCACGATATAGATGACTGTCGACGACATCGGGCGACGGCTGCAAGATAGGAAATAATTATATTTGATCACCACACACACGCCAGTTATTATGTCTACGTTGCAAGGGAGACTTGATATAGAAATTAAAAGTACAACCCGGTCCAGCCGCCGGACTCTACGACCATTTTATCCCCCCCATCCGCACTACCACGGATATAATTCCACTGTGTCGGAGCTCCAGTGTCTTCGACCTTCGTCACTGCACCCCAAATCGTCGAGCTCTTCGAGGTAAGGGCGATCTTGCCATTGAACCCGGACTCTGCGTATCGCAGGTAGACGTCTCCATTCTTTGCCGAGATATGACGGCTCTCAATGGGTCGCTTGGACGCCTTGTTGGTGATATAGAAATATTCTGAGCGTCCAGAACCACTCGCGGTGTTGAACTTCGCAACCTTTCCGGCTTTGGCAAGGTCGTGGCT
Organism: Candolleomyces aberdarensis; assembly: GCA_004126415.1. NCBI lineage: Eukaryota > Fungi > Basidiomycota > Agaricomycetes > Agaricales > Psathyrellaceae > Candolleomyces > Candolleomyces aberdarensis. The sequence goes on along the minus strand of SDEE01000010.1, from coordinate 90,221 downwards.
CTGGGTGGGGTGAATTTTGACGTTGGCCACGGCATCGGAGCGTTGTGTGCTGATTATAGTGTTATCACCGACAGAAACTTCGCCGACCACCCATCCTCTGTACACTTCGAGATACAGTTCATCCGAAGCGTGGAACCCGGGCTGGGGGAGGATCAAGTTCTTCTCGTCGCTGGTGAACAGAATAACAGAGAGTCGTTCAACGTCGAGATGCGCCTTCTCGTCGAACTTGACTTGGAGAGTTGTGGTACCGCGGACGTAGAGTTCCTTGACGTTCTTGGGTACGGCAAGGACGACGTCGTACCGGATGCACATCGCTCCAGAGGCAACATCTGCCTTACTGATTGAAGGCGTGTTGACCTCCAGTCTGGAACCAAATTTGGATTCATCGACTTTCAAGTTCACCAGATCCATCAAGACTTTGTCTGTACCCTTCATGATGACCTTGTACGAGAGCTCGGTGGCGTTGTCCGGCGCGGCGGTGAGGGTCAATGTACCCACACCAGATCCCGCGAGTTGGATTTTGTGCGCGCCTGCGGGGGCCGCGACGTGAACATGTCACCATCAGGAGCGTCCTTGTAGTAAGTCGCAGCATGGTCGCAGCCTAGATCTTTTCCAAAGACAGGCATGCCCTCCAGTCCTGTCGGGGATGGCTATCATGTACGGAGTCAGGGTGGTACCAAGGCGGATATAGGCGGAGTAGAAAAACTAACCGTCACAGCCCACCTCGCAAACTTGAAGATACCATACACCGTCCAAATCGCGAGAACGAAAGCAAAGGCTTTCCAGAACAGAGTGCAACTGTGAAACACGCCGGAGAAATATATTTTTGAATTATTGATCAATTTGAGGGAGATGATAGAAACGTACTCGATACCGCAGCAGACACAGCAACCGGTGGCTTTCTTCTTCTGCCGCCTTACACGAATATTGGTATCAAGGAGGGCAGCGTCGTCCTCGTCAACGCCGCCTGCCTCAGCATCCCCGCGAGGGAGAGAGGAATCAGGAAGCCGAACCCTGGCTTCAGGGTCATCGCTGGACACAGCGCGGTCTGTGGGATAGTATCGTTGTCAGTACATGGAGCTCAGACACAACCAACTTGGAAAGGGTGATCCAAGACTCACAGTCGTCCCATTCCTTCTTCACCCTGAGCGCCGTCCAGACCCCAGCAACGGTCCCCCAAAAGCTAAATCCACGACTAGAAGACATAGTTCTTCCTTGTCGTATCCCGGCGGGCGCTAGATGGACCAGTCACGAAACTTGAGAGCGTAAGGTAAAGATCTCCGAGTGGCTTCTTCAACGGAAGCTCGGAGGGAGGCGAAGGAGTGACAAGGGAGAGAAAGCAAAGGAACGTAACGATTGATTTGGTGGAACAATTTAAGAGAGGGACGTGAGCATCCCAGCCCTGTATTAGAACGGGGAAAAGGTACCGCATTGTGCGGTAAGTCGTTGCCAGATCTCCGACCAGTCATCCTTGTGCCCTGGCGGGATGATGGGTCTGTGGGACCGCATCCCGGAAGTACTTTCCACCTGCGCGTATTTTTGGGAACCTGAATGCTGAAAAAGCAACCCGATTCGGATGCGAGTCGAGGCTCGCTAGGCCTCTGAAGGCTTCTGGAGGTCACTGAGGAGCACAATACCTGCAGCTTGAAGGTCGAAATGCGGTTAGATTACAGTCATTCATGAAGACGGATAGATGATGGCCACTTTGCTTCCGAGCGACTCACCTGAATTTGTCGTATACTCTCCGTTTCATGATGAAATTACGTTGAGAACGCTGTAAGGAGCAGTGCGAACTGATATCTGCCTCCTTACGGTACGTGTCATCCTGAGATTGGATTCAGAGCATGAGGGCTGGAGTCAAGATGAGGTCCATCATTCCGGCCGAAAGTGTGCCACTGAACTTGGCCGCCACAATTAAGACTCCATTTTCGGCCAAGCGATGTTCGGGCTACATACTCCTGGAAGACGTAGGTCCCGTGGATCAGTGGAGAATTTTAGCCTCTGGCTCCAGTACACAGGGCCATGAGATCGAAAGCATATAGATGGTATAGCCAAGCTGGGTCGAGAGCTGTACAGAGATACAGATGGACTCGTAAGGATATGTCAGGTACATACATCCTCCCCGGAAGGAGTTACAGTACATACAGCAGAAGGTATCAGATAAGTAAAAGATGCAGAGATCATATGATACAAGGACAAAGAGGGGTCATCATACTCACCCCCTCATGCCAAAGAGCCCTAAAGGAAGCGCTGTCAAAAATAGGCACACAAAAAACGGACCGGAGTACTGACCATAGGATCCCAGGGTGGCAGAACAACTGGGTTACCCGCCTCGTAGACCTGAACTAGCTCCTTCGGCGCCAGCGCTTTGGGAACAACGACTTGGTACACGAATCTATCACAGGATCTTTTAGTCCGACTATCGGTTGGAAAAAGTTGACAGAAACGTACTCATTAAACCACTCGTCAGTCATGATGAAGTAACCGTGGTTGCCTGCTGATTCACCCCAAGAGTTCTCGACTTTGTAACGAATAGGTTTGCCTTCGGGATCAAGGTGAACGCCAGAGATGACCATGGCATGGGTCATGGAAGAGTCGCAGACTTGCAATCGCTCTGCTTTGGTCAAGCCGAGTTTGATATCGAAAGCATTCTGGCCGGAAATGAGCTCGGGCCAATAAATCGGAATGAAAACCAACGTACCTCGTACTCGTATAGAGCGGTGTCCATGATTCCAGATCCGCTGTCAGAGAACTTTCCAACGTCACAGCCGAAGAACACAGGTTGGCCAGCTTTGATCATCTAGTTTTGGTATTTAGAGGGAGATCAATCATGGTTCAATGTACTCCTCACCTTGATTATCATCGCCTTCATGTTCTCAATCTTGGTGTTAACATCTAGAAGTGGTTTGATGAATTTGATGGTAATGAAAAGACGTGGTCGGATGAAACTTACAGAGGATCGGTCGACCGCCCCAGATGTTACCGAGCTTGTCGACAGTGTACAATGTCTCCAACTCATTCCGAGGGTCGTTGATCAACGAGAAAGACTCGGAGGGCTGGAATGTTAGCATCTTAATGAGTCTATTACCATCACAGTCTTTAAAAATATAATGCCACTTACGGTGTATGGTTTGGTTCCGAATTGCTCGAAGTACTCCTTGGGCGAGCCCTCCCACCGTCCGGTCTTATCATCCTGGTCGATATACTCCCAGACAAACCTCTTGTTCGGGTTAGGTGGGACACCGAGGGTGGCGGTCATAATCAAGTAAACTTCCTTCATCAATTCTTCCTTCTGAGCACGCAAGGTAGCGATGACCGTGTCTTCCTTGATGGCTGCATTCCGAAGGGCTTCAGCTTGCTGTCGTAGGATAAGGGCATGCTCTCGCAGCTTGGTCTTGAGAAGGTTATTCAGAGGTCCGGACAGAGATGAATGAGTAGACTCTGGGTATAGAGATTGAGGAACCAATCCATAAGTTTCCAAGACGTTAACGGCCATGTCCCACTGGCCGCCGTCAGAGATAAGGTCCCCTGAGAGGTGTTGGACGAGGCGGTCGTCGAGCGGTAGGTCCGAGTGTTGAATCATAAGTTCCAAATAATAGTTGGCTTTGTTGAGCTTGTCCCAAAAGAAGAGATAAGACTAGCAGCCGCACGATGTCAGTTGATACCTCGGGAAGCGTAGAAATAGTGCCATACCTGCGAGAGCTGGAAGTCCTTCAGCTTTAGCTTCTTCATAATGTTATACCGGATAACATTAGTCGTGGCAAATAACCAGCATCTGCCACTGCTCTTCTGGTTGGTGACCGGACCCGTCTTGAAATCCACCACATTGTTGAAGATATGTTGGTCTGTAATCCTCGCAGAACGCGAGGAAAGCACCGTCCGAATATCACTTTGCGATAGGATGGTCCTTGCCAGCTGCACCTTTGAGTTGCTCGCTGCTTCATTCTCCCATGAAGCAATGTGACTCAAGGCAAGCTTTCCATCTCCGGAAATGGGTGCTGCCAACTGGAATTCGACAACAGGGGCTGTCTCGCCGGATTCCCCTTTCTCGTTCTCGGGAAAGTTGTAGTTGGTGGGGGTGGGGATGAGGCTCCTCGAGGATTGCTGGTTGCCCATGGTGGTTCGATATCAAGGGTGACGATGGCAGTGCGGTGCTGAGCGTGCCCCAGCAGCGAACCGATGAATGCCAAACGAGTTTATCTCCGAGCCGGCCGCTGCCGGCGACCCTCTTCCATGGCTCGAAACCGCAATACCACCGCATTTCTTCCAATCCAACTGTGGAAGACACAATTTAGCCCGCCAGGCTTCAAATTTGAGAAATGCTCAAAGAGGTCCCTTTTTTCAAAGCGCCTGTACATCCTTATCCCTGGGACGGCTCCAGAATCGTAATCGCCACGCGAGTTTTGACACGCGCGGACGCTCTACTGCAGGACGGGCTCCCGTTCCCTGGTCATGAAAGCTTGAATTTGAAGTGAAGATTCTGCCACGGATCGCCCACTTTCATTCCGAGCTCGAGCGCCCCCCTGAGTGGACTCGAAACAGCCGCCAAGGGATCAATGCATCACGGGAACCTGGTCGCACAGCGTGACGCAAATCAAGCTTTCCCCACATTCAAATGCATTATACATACGACCGGTAAACTTGAATCCGGACCTGCTTCAACCCCAAATTCAACCTCCCTTTCAAGTTCAAGATGGGCGTAGGCCGTATCTTGCTCAATATTCTCGTCGTACTTGCCGCTATCGCTGGGGGTTTCTACCAGCTCAAGCTCAAACCGATTCTGGTCAAGTTCGGTCAAGGTCGAGTTATCGACCCCAGAGGCAATACAGATTGCACAACGGTTCCAGAGCTCAAGGCATGCGAGAGTGCGTATGCCGGCCCCCTAACAAAAACTCTTTCTACTAACCATCCAAATTTCATCTGCAGAACTTGTTCTTCACCAACCCTCCGGTGTGGTCTACTTGGCATGTTCCACCCAAGAGAGTCGTCCCCACTGGCTGCCCAACGCACAGCGGTTTAACGCGACGGGTGCTTCGCGCACAGACTACGTGGCTTCATACAACCCGCAGTCTGGAAAGGTTACCAAACTAAAGACTGTCAACTTCAACAGCCCGAGAGGACTGTCGCTTCACGGCATGGATGTCGTAGCCTCCTCGTCGAACCCCTCTGAGCTCTGGGTCTATCTGGTTAACCACCGCGAACCCCTGAGTGGGGACCCAAAGGTCGTCGGGGCAGACTCCTCTGTTGAGGTATTCAAGACAACTCTTGGGGGATCCACCATGGAATATGTTAGAACCGTCGAGGACCCTCTACTCCTTACGCCAAATGACCTCACTGGAACCCCTGACGGCAAAGCCTTCTGGGTCACCAACGACTATGGTGTCAAGACCGGTTTGGTGAGCATCTTCTCGCGTTCAAACAGAGCGCTGTTGAGTTCTGACCACATCACACACCTGCTGTAGATCAGAGATTTGGATCTTTTAGGACGAGCCACCACATCAGTCGTATACTGTCACGAAACTGAAGGGTGCAAGTACGCCATCCAGAACATGCATGGCAATAACGGGATTGCTCAGGCACCCAACGGGACATTTTACGTCGTCAATGCCATCGGTGGCCAGCTCACTGTCCTTGAGAAGCAAGCAGACAACACCCTAATCATTACCGACGTTATCGAATCGGGTACGGAGGAATCCTTCCACGTATTTTGCCAAAGGGTAGTACTGACGAATTTTCAGATCGTTCAATGGACAACGCTTCTATTGACTCTGAAGGAGACGTTTGGGTCGCAGGTACGCCCCTCCCCTTTCTACTCGCATGCAGCTATTTTACTCATACCCCCATTACAGGCTTCCCAAAGGCCTTGGTCCTCGTATACGAGCACTTTGCGAACCCCACCAAGGTCGTCTCGCCATCTACCGCCTTCCGCTTCTCTATCAACACTGGCCCAAACTCGTTTTATGGACAGAAATTCAAAGTTGATCGGGTATGTGACAGATCCTCGTACACCCTCTCCGTTGCTTGCCACCGTATTACATAGTGGCCACCCGTCGGTTTTACATACCGTGTTCTGCGTAATTCTCCAGATGCTCACCTTCGCCTCAACTCGCACAGGTATTCGAAGATGATGGATCCTTGGCATCGGGGATCACTTCAGTCGCCTACGACACTGAGAGGAATAGGCTCTTCCTGCACGGTACGAAAGCGTTCTGCTCCTTTTGAACAATGCTTAACACGGTGCCCTCTTTGTCTAGGCCTCGCTTCCCCACAATTAGTTATTTGCAAACTTTAGCCTCGCACAGCGGAACAGTAGCTCGAAAGATCCATTCATTAGTGATAGTCTGCACGTATTCAGAGTCCTATCCAATGGCCAAATTTCGATCCAAAAAATTGTATTGGATTTACTGAGCCCAGGCATGAAGAATTCCGGAAACACAGGTGGGATGTGAGAGGTAAAAGAAAGTATCATTTTGCATGCTGTCATAGCGCGACATAGACAATACCCATAGTGCATGAACGAGAAAACAGCTTCTCCAACGTGTAACGTGCTAACGGAGGGATGGCGCTTAATCCCAGCCGCCGCCACCAGCAGTGTTATCGGCACCCCATCCACCACCAGTAGCAGTGTTGGTTGGCTCAGCGGACCAGTCGGTAGGCCCAGCGTTGTGCTCGGCGGACCAGTCGAGAGCACCACCTGTGTGTAACATGTCAGGTTCTGCGGTTTAACATTTGAAAGGTGTCGCGAACCTTCTGCGACCAAGGCGGGGTTGACACCGCCAGCTTGGGGTGCGCTGGAAACGTCCCACTCTGAAAGACCAGCAGGGGCCTCCTCGGTAATACCACCGGCAATAGCGGCTTTGGCAGCAGCCTCCTCCTGCTGTTGCTTCTCAACCTCCTCAGCGTCTCGGTAGAAGAACATGTCGACCATGACATTCCAGCCGTCGGCACTGCGGGGGATGGTGCCACGGAGGCGCAGGACTTCACGGGCGAGCAACCACCAGATAAGACCGATCGAGTGCTTCGACTTGTTGTTCGTGGGGATGGCAACGTCGACGAACTTCAAGGGAGCATCGGTATCGCAAAGAGCGATAACGGGGATGTTGACATAGGAAGCTTCACGGATAGCTTGGTGGTCAACACGGGGATCGGTAACAATAATGAGGCGGGGCTCCTTGAACGATCGGGTGATGTAGTTGGTGAATGAACCGGGGGTGAAGCGACCGGCGATGGCTTGAGCACCAGTGTTAGCAGCAAATTTGAGGACCGCACGGTGGCCGTATGGGCGAGCAGAGATAACGCAAACGTCGTTGGAATTCTCGACGGCAGCAATAATACGAGCAGCGAGAACGAGCTTCTCCCAGGTCTTTCCAATGTTCAAGATGTGGATACCTGTTGTCGTTAAGCGATTTTCTGCAAGAAAACGAAGACGAACTGAACGTACCATCAGCCCTTCGCTTCCAGACATAGGATTCCATCTGCTTATCGCAGTTTTTGGTGCCGATGTGGCATTGGGCAGCCAAGAGGAGCTGGATATCATCCTCGGTCGCGCTCAAGACGGATGGCAGTTTCGACGACATGTTGCGAGACAGAACCTGGAGAAGATGTGATCAACACTCGCCTGAGCTACATCCAAACGATACTGGCAGCATCCAGCCAAGTTTTCCACCCTGTGGATCCATTCCTTCGCTGTACGCCGTGAAAAGGACATAAAATAACGTACCGTGAAGCTTTTGGTTGCTCGAGGTCGACGTGCACGACGTTCACGGGCGTTTCTTGGGGATCTGGTGGGTGCCGATGTCCACTAGCAAGCCTGCCAAATCCGTCAAATCCACTTTCTCACACTCCGGAAGGCCCTGGGCTTATTTCCTCTTCACCTTTTCCATCCTCACATCATCTGCTTCAGAAACAGCAAAAATCCCTATTGACACTATGGATACATGATGGTTTTTTACAGTATGTTGGGTAAGTAATTATGCTATGTCCTTGATGAACTCTACTCCATCGATTGCGAAGGATTTACTACAAGCAGGTTCAGGGCTATGGTCGCCGTGATCTGTTCCTTGCAATCCCTCTGATGATATCGTTGTGAGTTGTAATGTAGTAAGATGGTCTGTATACCTGTATACAGATCTGTTCCTCTGTCCGAATTTTTGAAGACTAATAATCAAACGACATCCCTTTGCAAACTCGTTAATTCTGTTCTGCGTATCATGTAAGTTCTACTCACCACGCAAGCCACCATTGAAACGAACCAACTACATATAGCACTAGCATTCAGTCAACATAAAGGTGATAACGAAACAAGAACTTACGAGTTGGCAATTGCCGCGTTTTCGTTTTGCCACGCGGTTGCTATTACAGTGGCAATGGTCATACCTAATTGAGCTCCTGGTTCATCTCATCGCGTCAAAAGTAACAGGAGGAACACGCACTTAGCAGTATGGCAAACGCTAGCACCCCATCTCTTATTGTGACCATCACTATTGGCTCCCTCCCCCAGCCGAGCTGGAGAGCTTGCCTGTATTTGCTGATGGTCAAAGCCAAGACAGTGACTTGGGAAAGGATCACGGCACCCCTTCAAGGTGGCGAGATCAGCTTGCAAATTTCGTTCTGACACGAGTAAGGCTCACCCAAAATACGCATAAGCGCGGGAGTTCCTGGACAAGTACATCTCCAGGTCGAAGCTGGACCGAGGATTCGTGAGGAAGATGCCGAGAACCAACGAACCCACTTCGATGATAACCAAGACCAAAAATATGAAGCATATTAAATGGCGCTTTTGATATAAAGCATAGACTGGTGTCAACGGGTTAACGCCGTGGTCGATGTCCTAGTGAAGATAGGACTGACCTCTGGCCATGAGGACGAATTCCACGGTCAACATCAACGCACCTCCCACCCCAACTTGGGACATGTACCACCTTTGCAGTATCGCGGGTACCATTGGCGAGTGGGACGATATGCAGAAATCCACGACCCTATTTGCCCTGCAAGTGGAATCGGTTGTCAGCCCGGCCAATGGTCGATTGACCCACAGTGCAAAATAGTACGAACAGCTGCACCCCCAACGCAAGGTAGCGTATGAACAAGAATGCCCATTTGATCCAGGCATATTTAGGTTTCCTAGTGTACTGCAATGAGTTTCTGGCTTCCAAGGATACGGAATAAGAAAACTCACGACCAAATGACTTCCACCTCGTCCTCAAATGTAATAAGATGTTCGAACAGAAGAAAGGCCAGTGAGGCAACTATTACCGATGCCTAGTGTCAGCACCAGACTCAAGCCGTACTTGGAGAAAGGTAACTACTCGCCTTGCCCATAAGAGACAATCAAATGAGAGTCATCGTCACTGACCATTTGCTGGAACACACATCGGTAGGGAAAGACGGATGCAATAATGCTTTGGAAAGTTCCCTTTCTTATATTTCAGGTTGTAGCAGGGTTCTATCTGAACCGAATCGGGGGAATTTAAAGTGACCACGATGTGATAAAACGACAAAAGGACGCGAGTTGGTCAAACGATCCCACAGCATAACGTCGCCGAGCAGGCGCCAGGGAAGCGAAAACAAAAATCGTTCACCGCATCCGACATCGAAGCCTCAACTAGTTGATAAGAGATTTCAAAGAACTCATCCTAAGTATCGCTGTCACCCCTATCGAGCGTCCTTGCTAATCCCAAGCAATATTCAAGACGCGGTTTAGGGGTATCGTCCTCGCCGGGCGGATTTAAGGGCCTTTAAGCACCTTTTATTGGTGAAACATAGTCTATTACAACTCAGGTTTACCTTTCGCCTGCCTTGCGCGGCTGGGTGATGGTTGCTTAGTTTATGTATCTTTCAGAAACCTCCGATCACCTTACGGAAGTTCGTGAGAGATTCCGTTGCTCTTTGCCTTGAGGACGCATCCGGCCTCTACAAGACTCCCATACCCGTGAGAGTCAGAGAATCCGGAGTGGTTGCAGCAGGCGATGTACTTGAAGCATCGGGCTGATGAAGAAGGCATCTAGACCTCCAGTTCAACCTTCCATTGACAAGGATGAGCTCCTAGAGAACTCAAGACTAAACCGAGCAGAAAGCCATACTATCTACAGGAATGCAGTCTCACTCTGGCATCCCCCGGACGCCGATATATATCGCACCAGTCGCAGCCTAGACCCTTTTCGATGCTTCGCCGCCGGAGGCACACGCTCACTGGTCTCCTGCTCACAGTTGCAAGACCACTCAGCTAACATAGTTGTATCCATGTGCAAATACGGACCAAACAAGCACCAAGTCACGTGGATCGAAGTCGGTGAGCCAGTGACGGCAGCGTGTTTGGCGCTTGTGTTCGACCACCATCGCGTCCACCATTCCTGAGGTCAAGTCTCCAGCCTCGAGTCTTGTTGTATAGAATATCACTTGCATCCTTCTGAACCTCCTTTTCTTCCTTTCTCTTGAAAATGGATGATATTACCTCAGGCCGTTCCGTGGACATTGAACTCGGAGGACAGGAAGTCATCAGCATCGACCTCGACAACCTCGATCCGAACCCCGAAGATGTTTTGGATTTGCTGAAGGAGGGTCAATGCAAGATATGGGTGTGGACGAAACTCGCGGGCGAGTATTGGCGGAGAGGTCATTTAGACGCTGCAGAACGAATTGCTCAGACAGCCATCGAGAGTGAGTGTTGCATACCGTCTGTTGTTGTGATTAAAGAGTAACAGGATGAACAGCGATGCAGTACACTGGTGCCTCGACAGCCCTTCCTCCGGTTTATGCGTTGCTAGCTAATATTCAAATGGCTCGGGCCCGCAGGGCGCCAAAACTGATTCTACCAGACGCACGTAGGTCCAACATCTTTCGGTGTAAAATCCATGTACTCAACTTCGCACAGAACAGGACTCCCTACAGGGAGAGAAGCTGAAGGAGGAATACTACCGTGATGCCGTCCAATATCTCAATACAAGCAACAAGCTAGTCACCGAGTCTGGGGAAAATCCAGGGACCTTACCGTTCTTGACCAGAGGTGGGTGAGCCGTCACAGCCTTGGAACACTATTAAAATTTGCGACAGGTATACAGCTGCTAGCAAGCCGCTCATTGGATGACGCCTTACGGGCATTTGAAGGTGTCCTTGCAGAAAAGCCTACCAATCTGGTTGCCCTTCTTGGCAAGGTAAGCTTGGTCCCCAAGGCCTATGTGGCTCATGCACTGAGCATTATACAGGGGCGCGTCTTTTACACAAAGCGACAGTATAAAGAGGCTCTTCGGGTTTTCCAAGACGTGTTGCGATACAGTCCAGATTGCAAGCCAGATCCTAGGATCGGCATCGGGCTATGCTTGTGGGCTATGGATCATAAAGCGAAGGCGAAGGCAGCTTGGCAACGGAGTTTGGAAGTGGTACGCTATCATTCTTTGAAGCGTTTTTCTTTGCCTGAGTTTTTCTTAGAATCCTGGAGAATGGTCGGCTCAGCTGCTCCTGGGGCTGGAATCTATCAATGCCAGCAAGGCAGAGGGTATCTCAGAGGAAGCAAAGTCTCAAGCTTTCGTTGCGGGAGCCAAGATGGTTGAAAGGGCTTTCCAAGCAAATCAGCGAAACGGATCGGCCGCGAATGCCCTATGTGAGCTATTCATTAGGAAAGGCCAACATTCTCGAGTAAGCCATTTCGTTAATATTGAAGGCAGTGGCTCAAACGGTATCTTCAGGCATTGAAACTTGCAGAGCGAACAATACAATTTGCTGATACCCTCACACTCCTCACAGAAGGGTATATAAGAGCAGGCAGGGTATCCCACTCACAGGGCGCCAATCAGCACTCACTGCGGTGTTATTCCGCTGCGTTGGAGGGACAGCCGAAGAATACCATTGCCGCAATCGGTATGGCGCAGATGCAGATGCAAAACGGTATGTCGAGCCTTGTATAATCATGCCAGGTATTCACTCGTCGGATTAGATGAGATGGCTGCGGCTATTCACACTCTGGACACCTTGATGCAGGTGCCTAATCAGAGGTCTACAGAAGCCACTGTTATGCTTGCATCCCTGAGAGCATATCCACGACCCGGTATCTCAGGCTCTGACCTGGCCCAGGAGAAGAAACGGGCTCGCGAATTGTACGATCGAGCTCTCAAAGGTCTCGAAATTGATGATGCTCGCCATGGTCCATCGAAAGCTTCCCGAAATATCACAGATGACATCGACATGCACATCGAAATCGCTCGCTTGTGGCAAGGTGAAAGTATCGACCGTGTCTCGAAGGCCTTCAAAGATGCACTTCGTATCAGCGAGGCTACTGGGGAAGCCGATCCGCGACTAGTGAACAACCTGGGCGGTCTTGAACATCTTGAAGGACGTCTGTCCGAAGCACGGGTCCTTTACGAGTCGGCTTTGACGAAGGCATCGCAGCTGCCATCTAACGTGTCGGAAACTATGTCCACGTCAATGCTCTACAATCTGGCCCGGGTTTATGAGGATCAAGGCGATGTAAATCTGGCAAAGGAAGCTTACGACAAGCTTCTATCTAGACATCCCGAATATATTGACGGTAAGTGAGAAGTAACGCTATATTTAACGATGGATAGTAATGTTTTTATTAGCCAAGGTCCGTCAAGCCCAGATGCTCATTGACCTCAATAAGGTCAACGAGGCTCACGACATCCTCAAACAATGTCTTGTCTCCCACCCTGGCAATCTCAACCTTCGGGCACTGTACGCCCACTTCCTGATGCAAAATGTTCGGATAAACGATTACAAGACATTCCGAGAATTCGTATTCAACACTCTCAAGGATCACGACAAATACGACGTCTATTCACTATGCGCAGCTGCCTGGCTTCACTACTTCCAGGCTCGAGAGAGCCGTGAAACCTCCCCGAAAGGCATCGAAGACCGAAAGAAGAATTTCCAGAAGTCTGCGGAACTGTACGATAAGGCCTTGCAGCTTGACCCTCTTTGCGCGTATGCAGCCCAAGGACTTGCGATCATCACTGCCGAAGATGCTCTCGGTACGATGTATGGCGCACTTCCTGGCACAGCTGGTGACGAAGCACAGAAACGCAACCAGAACATTCGGGAAGCTCTTGACATCTTCGCTAAGGTCAGAGAGTCCATCAACGACGGGTGTGTGTATGTGAACATGGGGCATTGCTATTATTCTCGAGACGAGTTTGATCGTGCCATAGAAAGCGTAAGTTGTGTGCTTTGCCGCATTCGGTTCGATTTTGACGTTCCTTTAGTACGAGACAGCATCGCAAAGATTCTACCACGGCCAAAACGCTGGCCTACTGATGTGTCTCTGCCGATCCTGGTATTCAAAAGCTATCAAAGACCAGTCGCTGACAGCCATGACTTCAGCATTGAGATATGCAGAACAGGTGAGTTATCAAACCACCTTTTTGCGAAGTACTTACTCAGATCCTAGTAGTCGTACCACATCCAACCGAGCGACAAAGTTGCACTGTATAACATCGCAATGATTCAACAAAAGTCAGCCGAAATGCTATTCTCGATACCTCCCCCCAAACGAACCCTGAGAGATCTGCAACGTGTCGTTGATCAGGCTACCCATGCACAAAAGTGAGTCCAATTTTCGAGGTCATGTCAGTCGTAGTGAACATGTTTTCCAGACTCTTTGCTTCGTTGGCCAACGATAAATCTCATGGCCTCCCTTACAATCGCGACATTGCTGACCAACGGAGAAAGTACGGTGACATCATGCTGCGGAAAGCCGACGAACACCTTGTCGCCCAGAGACAATATGAGGCTGAACAACTCGCAAGAATTGAGGCCGGCCGACGGAAGCGGGAGGACGAGAAACGACGCCACGAAGAGGAAGAGGTACGATAGATAAAGATGCCTTCTGGTTGAGTCACTCACGTTCCTTCCATAGCGCGTTCGAATGGAAGAGTTGAAACGTGAATCGGAGAAACTGGCAGAGGAGCGACGTATTGCTCGTGAACAGGCAATGGAGTGGACTAGGGAGGTCAGGATGGAAAGTGATGAAGAACGAGAACGGCGGCCGAAGAAACCTAAGAAGGTCAAGCATGAGGCCCCCAGTGGAGATGAAAGCGAGCCGAAGAAAAAGCGGCGAGGTAAACTTAGACGGGCAGGTAGTGACCAAGGAGATGAAGAGCAGCCCGTTTTTAGCGACGAAGAGGAGCTGGAAAAACCCGCAAAGAAGGTGAAAATCTATCTTGTTTTAGCTCACAATTCAAAATCACATCTAACTTCCTTCTCACCCCTTTTAGCGGCCCGTCAAGAAGCGAGTTGTTAGGGATGACGACGAAGAGGACGCGAACGGACCGCGGAAAAAGCAGTTGTGAGTACATTTTTCCGGTCTTGAAGCATCGTTGACCTCTGCTGACCTTCTCTACAGTAAGAGCAAGGAGGTTCTCTCAGATACCGATGAGGAGATGTCATGATCTAATACGCACGCGGTCTGTCTCAATGCCATGCTGTTTTCCATTGCCTATGAACTCGTGCACTCCACACGGGTGCAGTGACTCTGATTCTTAGGTCCGTTCTTCGCCGTTCAACTTCTGGGGCATGCACTGGCATGCAACATATTTAGCTATAGGGTATCTCCCGTTACCTCCACGTGCGAAATAATCGAGGTTCTCGAAGTCCTCTAGCAGCTCCTAGTCTTTCCTCGCATGTAAATCCGGTTTTGATCTGCAGACGTACCCCAGAGCCATGTGCTCAACTGGTTCCGACACCTTACCCGATCGGACAAAGTTCGAATTTTGGTCGGCAACGCGCTTCACTGCGGATCGATCTGACCACTAACCAAAGTATGTGAAGACTCAAACAACCCACTGTGATTGATAGAGAACGAGTGTAGGTCTCTAACTATCGGGAAAGGGAGGTTAATATTGTACAAATCGTGGCTGAAAACCCGATTGTCCAGCGGATTCGTAGTATCGAGGAAGAAGAAGACTCGCTACTTCGGGTTCCACGACCCTCGGCCTTGCGGGGAAATAGGCGCTATCCCTGGTTCTCCACACACTCCGGCTGATGTTCGGTTTTTTGACGACTTTCTGTTCCTATAAATCTACGCTCATATTGCGATGAGATCCGACCCAGGGAACTCTTTGCAGAAATGCTCTCGCTCCTCAAGCTCGTTACGGTCTCCTTGCTTTCCGCTGTTGGCGCCTTCGCGGCTGTCAACCAGCTGCAGCAGATCAGCAACTTTGGTACCAACCCCACCAATGTCCGGATGTACCTGTATCGGCCACCCAACGTCGTGGCGAACCCCGCTCTCATTGTCGCCATGCACTACTGCACTGGTACCGCGCAAGCCTACTTCAGTGGAACCCAGTACGCCAACCTCGCCGACTCGCAGAGGAGTTTCATCGTGCTCTACCCCCACGCACCTGATAGTGGAGGATGCTGGGACGTCCACACCAACGCTACCTTCACCCATAACGCCGGAGGAGACTCGCTGGGTATTGCCAGCGCTGTTCGCTATGCTATCGCGAACTATGGCGTTGATGCGAACCGAGTCTTTGCGACTGGTACCTCGTCTGGAGCTATGATGACCAACGTGTTGGCTGGTGCATACCCTGACTTGTTCAAGGCTGGCTCTGCATTTGCTGGCGTCCCATACGCGTGCTTCTCTGGTGCTGGTATGTGGAATAATGAGTGTGCGGGCGGAACCAAGTCCATGTCTGCCCAAGCATGGGTGCGTAGTTTTTTAGCAGCCCGGTCTTTGAAAGTTGGCCAGTTTCTCATAAGATTTTATATTTAGGGTGACCTCGTTCGCTCGGGATACCCTGGATTCACTGGATCTCGTCCCAGGATGCAGATCTGGCACGGAACTGGGTGCGTTACTCTCCATATAGCTTCGCTCACTATGGTACCTAATTGCTGACCGAAAAAATCCAGCGATACCACCCTCAACTATCGTAACCACGCTGAGGGTATTAAGCAATGGACCAACGTCTTCGGCTACCCATCCACGCCTGTCACCACCCAGAACAACTCGCCAGTCAGCGGATGGACCAGGGAAACCTACGGCCCCAACTTCCAGGCTATCCGTGCACAGGGTGTCCCACACAATATCCCTACTCAAGAGCGTGATGTGCTTGACTGGTTCGGTATCACTGGAAACCTGTTCCCCACTGGTACTACCACTGGCACTACGCCTACTTCTACCACCCCCACCACCCCCACCACGACTACCACGACTGCCACCACACCAACCACCACCCAGCCCGCTGGTCCTTTGCAGACGCAGTACGGCCAATGTGGAGGGTAAGTAGCCTGTTTATCTTCTCTTTTCTCTCTTTCGATGAATCTCAGCTGACCTACTGGTGATTTAACAGTCAGGGATGGAATGGCCCAACCCAGTGCACGGCTCCATTCACTTGCAGCCAAATTAACCAGTGGTACCACCAGGCGAGTCCTCAGTTTATCCGCTAATGAACCGGTCGCTAATAATAAGCGTGTTTCTGTAAATAGTGCCAGTGAAAGCTTGAGCTCGAGCAACCCTAAAACTGTCACGGTTCTGTATCACACAAGTAGCACTATTATGAATGGCATTTTTCGCGTATCCCACGAACGAGGAGCACTCCATGAGCACGCGTGTTGATTGATACAGTTCGTTCTATTATTATAAGTGCAAACACAGAACACGTACTAGCCCAGGGTATTCGTTCGTACATGCCAAGCTGGACAAGATCACAATCATCTAATCCGATTCCAACCCGCTTTTCCTTGCTTTTGCGCCTGCCTGTTCTATAAGGGTGCGCAGTTCCTTCTGAGAGTGAAGGAGGTCGAGGTTATCAGAGCCTCCAATCGTCTTTCCTTGGATAATAATGTTAGGGAAGGTCGAGTGAGCGGTCAGCCGGGTGAGAAGTTGTTTCAAGACATTTCCGTCATCTATTTGCGGAGTAAGAAGACCATGTCATGAGGTTATCCGTGCCGTTATGATGAATAGAGTGGACTGACCTCGCACGTCGACCTCCACGACCTTCGGGGGTGGGCTAATGTCGTAGCTTGCAAGAAGCGCTTTAGCCTTTCGCGAATACCTAAGATAGCGGTAGACAGGTTTGAGTCGGGCGAGGTTTAATCGCGTAGTTGGGTCGTATAACTCACGGGCAATAAGTCTAGAAGAACGCGTCAACGTCAACATCGGCCGTACAAGGCAGGTAGACCAATAGCCACTACTAACCTTGCTGAACACGACAATGGGATGAACCTTGTCGATCCTCGCTGCTTCCTTAACCCAATCAATTTTCGGTTCTCCAGCAGCATAGACAGACCAGTCTACGGGCTTCGTGGGGTCCAGCTCCGTGCTGCTCAAGACATGCTCGTTCTCCGGCATGTCACTGGTGACAAGGTGCAGCAACCCATAAATTTCACCGACCTCTTTCTGGCCCTTCGTGAGCTGTGCGATATTAGCCCTAGAGAGACGACCAGAAAGCCCAGACTCCTTTACCGACGCTGGAAGTTCCCAAGGAGCATAGTATAAGACGAGCCCAAAGACGAAGAGGGCGATACAGAGGATGACTCGTCGTCGTCGGAAGCTGCTGGTGCCGCCTTGCATTTTGCGTCTTGTTCGGTGGTTATGATCTGCTGCTGCGGTCTTGACGTTTTTATATGGTATGAAAGCGCAGCAGTCTAGCTAAGAATATGTGCAGCACGGGTTGGATGGATGGAGGTCGAGGCGACAGTCATCCGCGTGACGCAATGGGACCAGATTTGATTGACTTCTCCGTTTGGAAAACATATATTTCCTGCCATTTATTTATCTCTTCATTTTACTTCCATCCACTCGGACATAGATCCACTTCCCGACGACGGTATGGCGACGGAGAAATTTGCTGATATTCAGTATGCTCTATTTGACATGGATGGTGAGGTATGAAGGCCCTTCTACGGTTCGGGAAAGCTCACAGGTGACATAGGACTGATAATAGATTCAGAGAAACTCTACACCGTTGCGACCAGTTAGTGTTTTCAAAGATCGACCATCCTGAGTCTCTTATGAAGTCTCTTTTCTGCAGACAAGATCTTGGAGAGGTATGGCAAAGAAATGACTTGGGATATCAAAGCCGGATGTATGGGCAAACGTCCGTGTCTCCTAACCTCCTTACTCTGGCGCCATTTTGCTCAGAACATCCTGAAATACAGCTGAACTTGAAGCCTGCAAACACCTTCTATCCTTCTTCCCCGACATACCACTTACTCTCGAAACCTACATGAAGGAACGCAACGAACTTCAAGACCAGTTATGGCCGACCGTAGCCCTCCTCCCAGGGGTCTCAAAGCTCGTACAACACCTTAAGAAACACAACATCCCAATGGCAATAGCCACAGGATCCAGTAGAGAGGAATACAAGCTCAAAACGGGGCACCATCAAGATATTTTTGGACTGTTCGAGGGCAAAGTCGTTTGTGCAAGTGATAAGCAATATAACATGAGAGGGAAGCCATTTCCCGATATCTTCATCACGGCGGCCAGGGAGATGCTTGGACGTGACGTCGGAGATGCCCAAGGAGAGCAGACACCAGCGCAAGTAGCTGAACGTGCCAAAGGTCTCGTCCTCGAAGACGCTTTGCCTGGTATGCAGGCTGGTAAACGAGCTGGAATGAAAGGTGCGTGCCGTCCAGTGCGATATGCCGCTCTGAAGAGGTAGACTCAGCTGGACGTGTTTATATAGTTGTATGGGTCCCGGATCCAAACCTTCTCGGCGTAAAGGACGTTAAAGACGGACCCGAAACCCCAGATCAGGTTCTGCATTCCCTCGAAAACTTTGTTCCCGAACAATGGGGTCTACCACCGTACGATTCTTGAATCACAACAAGCCGGTTCTTGTAGATCACATATATACAATTGCAAGGTACCATTGCTGAACACAGTACGACGTATATCGCACACACAATACCGTTTTCTGGCAGCCTGATCTTTGAATTCCGGCAGTTTCTGAGAAGATGTTTAATTTAGGGATACCCTGAACAGATTGGGCCTCGTCTCAGGATGCACGGAACCAAATGCGTCGTTCTCCGCATCACTTTGTTCACTACTGTTCGCGAGTATTGAACGAAAAGGCAGCGACACCTCCCTCAACTTTTAGTCAGGGATGAAGTCTCCCACCCAGTGCGTATGCAAGCAGCTTAACCAGTGGTACGTACTATCAGGTGTGTTCTTGAATCATCCGCTAATAGCCCGGACGCAAGCATTTGGGGGTTTTCTACGAATAGTGCCAGTCAAAGCTTTAGCTCAATGAACATACAAATAGCACTCAACCCACGAATGGCATTTCTCACTTACTTCACGAAGAGCAACCCATGAACACGAGAGACATGAGTCTATAACTATCAATTTTATGAGTACAATGCCAATTAAATACGCACGTATTTGCCATCGAGTCCGGGGTATGCAACTAGATGAGATCGACTTCCCTGTTTGGAAAACATATTTCCTGTCATTTCTATCTCTTCATCCGATTTCCATCTACTCGGATAGTTACCCACTCCTCGACGACGCTATGGCCACGGAGAAACTTGCTGATATCCAGTATACTCTACTCGACCTGGATGGTAAGGTGTGGAGGCCCTTCTACGGTTCGGAGAGGCTCAAGGTGGTGACATAGGATTGATGGTAGATTCAGAGAGGTTAAATATCATCGTAGCCAGTCAGTGATTTCAGATATCGAGCAGCTCGAGTCCTTCATAAAGTCTCTTTCCTGCAGACAAGATTCTGGAAAGGTATGGCAAAAAAATGACCTGGGAGATCAACGCCGGATGTATGGGCAAACGTCCGTGTCTACCAACATACTCTGGCAATTCATATGGCTCAAGAAAACTCTAAACTGCAGCTGAATTCGAATCATGCCAACACCTTCTATCCTTCTTTCCAGACATACCCATCTCTCTCGAAGCCTTCATGAAAGAACGCAGCGAGCTCCAAAACGAGCTATGGCCTACCGTACCCCTCCTCCCAGGGGTCGCGAAGCTCGTACAGCACCTTAAGAAACATAACATCCCAATGGCAATAGCCACCGGATCCCGGAGAGAGAGATACGAGCTCAAAACGGGGCATCACCAAGATGTCTTCGGGCTGTTCGAGGGCAAGGTCGTTTGCGGAAATGATAAGCAATATAACATGCGAGGCAAGCCATTCCCCGACATCTTCATCACGGCGGCTAGGGAAATGCTCGGACGTGACGTCGGAGATGCCCAAGGAGAGCCAACACCAGCGCAAGTAGCTGAACGTGCTAGAGGACTTGTCTTCGAGGACGGTTTGCCTGGGATCCAGGCAGGTAAACAAGCGGGTATGAATGGTGCGTACTTTCCAATATATGTGACTGGGAATAGATCAACTGACATCGACCTGGGACGTGTTGATACAGTCGTATGGGTCCCAGATCCCAACCTTCTCGGCGTAGAGGGTGCTAAAGACGGGCCCGTAACCGCAGATCAGGTTATCCATTCCCTCGAAGACTTCGTTCCCGAACAATGGGGTCTACCACCATACGATTCGTGATTCGCAACCCGTTTGATTTGTCGTAGATCATATACATGCAAGGTACCAATGCTGATTATAATACAAGATATATCTATCGTACACAATATACACAAAGTCAATTCGTGCTAATACCCGAATTCAAATGTTTGACCGTAACCGACGCGCTCTAATCCTACAAAATTCTAGGGTTCAAACTCCCCTATAGCTTCTTCTGCACAGAATTCTTCTTGTCTCTCGACCCCCGCCCTCCTCGCCCCAGGTCACCAGCACCTCCTTGACGTCCCTTCAAGCCATCCGGTTTCCTCGAGCCGGTGGGAGACAAGGCCCTCGCTAGCGCGCTCGGCGGCAAGATTGTCAATCGCAGTTTAGCAAGTGGAGAAGTCGTATTCGAGGCGTCGATCCGGAGCGTGGTTGAGGCCTTTGGAGATGTCATCGACGATGAGAATGACTTGGGTGAGGAGACAACAGGAGTTAAAGGAGGCGAAAGCGGAGCCGGGGTCGACGATAGTCGCGGCGAGGACGTTGACACCGTTGAAGTAATTATTCCCAAGTCAACCGAGCTAGAAGAAGAATCCGTAGCGGGATCGGGAGGTTGGGGCGATGATGCTGCGACCGCATCTGTCTCTTCCTGCTTCTCAGCAGGGACGCTCCCGCCCTTCTCTGGCGAGGGTTCCGGGGTAGGGAGGGAGAGAGGTGCACTCTGCGAAAACGCGACAGGCTTTGCGGTTTGTCGATCTGATTCAACAACTCCTCGAGGCCGAAGAGGATGCAACGGGCCAAGCTGTGGTCTCCGAACAGGCGTCTGAAGAATCTTCGGCGGCATCAATGAGGAGGTACGCATTGGAGGCACAACGTGTTGCTTCCTTGGTCGAAGTCTGTGAGTAGGATCGTCAGAGTGTCGTTTTTCTGTAGGCTGATTGATAGATGATTTGTTAGCAGTGTTGTTGCTTTCGTTCACGATAGCCGAGTTGGAGAGAGAAGCATTATTGGCGGTAGTTGCAGAGGTGTTCATTTCTTCTTTCGTTGTTTTCGTTTTCGGCGTTCCTTCGGTCGGGGACAGATACTTCTGTTTTCTGGTATTAATGGGTGATGACCGAGGTCGCTGACGATGAGTGGACGAAACTGGGGGAGAACCCACAGAGGAGACTAGCGAGCGAAAGGCGTGATGAGTAAGTCGACGTCGAAGTCGTTTCAAAGTAATGGGGTTCACCTTCAACTTTTGCTCCCGTCGTTATTGCCGCCGTCACTGCCTCCATAGACGTAACACAGCTCTTGTAGGACGAAGAAGACGCAGAACTTGTTGAAGCCCTCCTCGGCGACTGTTCACTCCTAGTCTTCTTGACCACCTTCAATGGCTTAACTGGTTTGGTGTAGTCGTAAACCCGGTAAACCCGGATGTTCGCAGAACGAGGGCTTTGCGGAAGGCTGGTAACCTTGACCTGGGTTTCATCTACATCTTCGTTCACCTCCTTCGACCCCACCTCAGAGTTCTGGAGTACAGACGGTTGAGGGATGAGACTGGCGCTTCGTCCTCGAGGCTTGAATATGGGCGCCAATGACCCTACTTGCCCAATAGTAGGACTAGTTGGTCGAAGGGGTGAACGGGGTGGGATAACGGGCCTTGGGGCGACCTTCGCAGACCTTGGAGCAGTCGGAGACGAGGGAGAGTCCACTGGCCTACTCGAAGACTTGCGCTTGGTTTTCGACGGGGACGACAGTTTCGTAATCGGTTTTGCAGGGACCTTCGGGTTTGGTTTCAGAGTCCACGAAGATTTGGATAGGGTGCTCTTAGCAGCTTGGATAGCAGACTTTCGAGTGGGGGCAGGAGTAGGGCTGGAAGACGACCGTGGACGAACCTTGCCGTATGCTAACGGCCGCACCCTGCTGCTCGAGTCCGACTCCGGAGAACTGTCGAATGCCCCAGTTGGGGAGGTATTCGCTGCCGAAGAATTGGAGAGTGAGGAACCGGAGCTGCTGCGGTCAGGAGAGGCAGGGAGAGCCCACTTCACGGTCTTTCTAACAGGGGCACTCTTGACAACAGTCGGACAACTCGTGTTTTGATCTGGGCTGTCGCCATCTTTGGCGTTATTATGAATATCCCCATTATCCGGAAACTCGCGGTCCTCACGACCACGACCACCTTCATCGGAGCTTAAAACGTCGCCCTTGATGTCGTCTACAGCGGACGAGGTCGAGTTGGAATCGGCGAGGGAGGATTGTGGTCCGTCGTCTCTACTTTCCTCTTCCGTACCATCTAGTGATCCGAGGCTGCTGCTAGTCAACGCGGAACAAATACGCTCCAAAGAAAGAAGGGCCTGGCAAGCGCGGAAAGTGCCAGTGGAAAAGTCGTATCCTCGACCCAGAAGCTGCTCCATCTGCCTGTTTTGATACGAAATCGAGGAAGGAATGGAGTGTGGATACGACATTGCCTTTATCTGTCTTTGCGAGGGCGAAAATAGGGCGGAGAGGTCGCTTGTGGTATCGCTTGCGGATTGCCCAGTCGAAGAACCAACGCAGAAATTTGAATCCAAGTCGCTGGTCTGACTGCTCTCTAACTCTGCGGCCTCCTGTGCTGGGAACGGGAGTTTCAACGATAAATTCGGATCAGACAGACGTCTAGCGGCGGCCTAGAGAAAGCAGCGATCAATGAATGCTAAAAGGTAGACCGCGAATGAGTACTCACCGAGAAGGACTGCATGCTCTGATGGGCCACTATGCTCTGCTTCGCCATTAAGTCCCGTGAAGGGCACGATGGCGAGGTAGACAAACCGGGTTGCTGCTCTTTCCCGGGAGCCTTGCTGGCTGGATTGGAGCAGGGCTCCGGGTCTGTTGCGAATAAGATGGCTTTCAGAGGAGGGGCGTGCTGAGAAACGTTGGTACGACCTTCCTCTGCTGGGCATGAAAAGGGAGGGAATTCAGGAAGGGCGGGATCTGCGTCGTTCAATATTCGTGCTCCGGATTTGTTATCACCGGACTGCTTCTCCGAAGGTGCACCCTTTAGTTGAACGACGAGATCGTCCACAACCGAGGATTTGGGGGCATTGGAGGTAGATATCGATTGCGTCTGGATCTGGTCGAGGGCCGATGGGGAAGGGGTCACCAGGTCCGCGTGTGCTGGATCAGACTTTGCTACCATCTTCCAGAACTGGGTAACCTTCGCTTTTTCCTTCAACTCTTTCCGAGCATTGATCGTGAGATCGAGGGCAGACAGGTAATGGCCCACTGTTCGCAGTCCATCGGCTGCTGGTGAGGGATGTTTCGACCGAGAGGGACCCTTGGCCAAGGATGACTTTTGAAACGCGCTGATGAGAGCATCTTCGCCTGGCCGACCATCCCTCAGGACGGAAGAAATGGATTCGCGAAGGATTGAGGGGTCCAGCCCGAGATCGACCAGGGCGAGGATGAAACGCTCTGCCTCAGCAAAGCGATTCTTCAAGCCAGCCAACTCTGCCTCTGCATGTTGCAGCTGAAGTCGCGTCTGCTTCGCCCGGGCCAGTTCGTCAGAGTAGTGGGTGCGTAAGTTAGCGAGGTCGCGTTCATCCCGGTCCTTCTCCACTAACATAGACACCGTGTAGTCCTTCAACATTTCGCTGTGGGTTGCAAGTGCCCGGACGCGTCGTTTGAGTCGAAGGATCTGGACCCTGAGTACATGGACGCTATTGTAGTGATAAATAGGCTTCGCTTTGCGAGCTCCGGACGTCTTCTGGGAGAAAGAGGGATTGCGTTCATTGGTTTGGGTGTGGCCAGGGTCCAGGACTCGAGCCAGCTCATCCAGGACATTGGGATCGAAATCTTGCAGCGCGTTGGTGGGTCCCTCAAGCGATGGTGCAGATACACTGCTCGAGGATGGGGGCTCGACACGCTGTGCGGCTGCGGGCACGCTCCCATCGTTTAGGTTGGGCACAGAGGGGTAACAGCTGTGCATAGAGGTTAATGGGGGATGCTATCAGAGAGATATGGAGGCTTACCGTGCCCGTTTCCTCGGTCAAATTTATGAAGGGCTGTAGGCTGACCGTGTTCGTGGCGGGAACGAGGACGGTCAGCCATCCTTCCAGGTTGCGACCAAATATTTTGAGAGGACTCCTGCTATTTTTAGGCGCTAGGTAGCTATATAGGGCTTAGTCAGCCTGGGGTCTAGATGACGCTCAGGTTGAAATGGGAATGGTAGCTGTGCAGAGCTTCTTGATTCTCTACCACCACCATGTCCAGCTATCCAGTACCCCCGCCGTCCTACGGCAGCTCTAGCAAGAACACCCAGAATTATCGCTCCGTCGACAGCCGCGACGCTGAGCCCCTGCTCGGTGGCTCAAGCAGCAGTGGGATCTACAACCAGCCGGCTCCTGGGGAATTGCCCGATGATTTCAAGGTTTGCAGAACGTGACATGTTTTCGTCGTCCTTAGGGGCTAACGACATATGTAGTATGGTGTCTCAGTGTCTGAGAGTGATCCATCCATTCGCCAGGCTTTTGTTCGCAAGGTCTACACCATCCTCTGTGCGTTCTACTTGTTTCGTATCAGTGGTCCGAACGTCTGACTCAATTCTTGCTCTCCAGTGACTCAAATCGTACGTTTGCTTTTCGTTATATTGTATTCACCGGTCTAACGCCTCTGTTCAGGCTTCTACTTGTGTAGTTGCAGGGATAGTTCGACAATCGCCTGAGGCCATATTTTGGGTTCAAACGCAGTGAGTACTGCCTTCTTATAGTTGCGTTACTGCGGATGTCTAACTGCTGTTCAAGCCCCTGGTCGTTCTACGTTCCTCTCTTTGGCACTCTTATCACCCTCGGTTTACTCTTCTGGAAGCGTCATGCTCACCCATGGAACTTCGTATTCCTTTCCGCTTTCACTCTAATGGAAGCTTTCACTTTGGGGGTAGTCACTGCTTTCTACGACAATGTATTGGTGC
Source organism: Candolleomyces aberdarensis (assembly GCA_004126415.1). Taxonomy (NCBI): domain Eukaryota; kingdom Fungi; phylum Basidiomycota; class Agaricomycetes; order Agaricales; family Psathyrellaceae; genus Candolleomyces; species Candolleomyces aberdarensis. Next base: position 64,866 of record SDEE01000010.1, on the reverse strand, counting down.
TGCAAGCTTTGTGAGTGTTTCGGAACTTGACTCCTTTCCATTTACTGATGGCGTTATGTAGGCTCATCACTCTCGGTGTCTTCCTTGGCCTGACCTTGTTCACGTTGCAATCTAAAGTACGACAGTGTTCCATTTACATTGGTCCACACCTCTGACTAGGCATGTGTTGACAGTATGACTTCTCCGGCATGGGCCCCTTCTTGTTCGGTACACTGATTGCACTCGGTAAGCCCTCATTCACACTCCTATGGCATCTGGCATGTAATGACGAGATTCCGGCAGTGATGACGGGTTTCGTTGCCATCTTCCTTCCTTTCAATCGCACTTTCGACCTCCTTATTGCCATCATTGGTTGCCTTCTTTTCAGTGGCTATATCGTCTACGACACCTACAACATCAACAGACGTCTCTCTCCTGATGAGTATATCATGGGTGCCATTAGCTTGTATCTCGAGTATGTGTTCTTTTGTTCTTCGCGTTCCTGGCACTCACTGACTTACGTATTCAGTTTCATCAATCTCTTCCTCAACATCCTTCGCTTGTTGAGCGACCTCCAGGATCGTTAATTAGCTTCATTTCATCTAACGCACCCCTGCTCACGCAGCCTTGCTCACGGTGCGGCACCTATGCTATCTTGCTAGTACATGTTTGTTGTGTAATATTTCGCTCTCCAATGCAATTGTTGTGATTATTAAATTTTCCAGCTAAATCGAAGTAATAAACATTGAATCGAGCCGCGACGAAACTCTTCGAATTCACTACACTGCCGGTGTTCCGCCGATTCAGAGGGGACAAACGTTAGGACCCACAACCTCGCCGGTGTACTCTGTTATGATGTCGATAGACTTAATCTGGGTGATGCTGTCAGCACTCGGAGGTCCAGCAGACCAGCAGGGGTCGCCGTTGCTCCATGCATTCCACATCCAGTGGCCGTCAACGCTGGGGACCTGCATGGCATGAAATAAAACAAAGTGTCTTGAGTAAGGGTGAACTCGGAGGGGCGATAGTGCCTACGTTTTCGGTGATCAACCCTTGGTACTTTCCGTCGATGTAGAAGTAAGCTGCGTCGGGAGCCCACTGGAAAAGAGTCGACATTGATTAGTGGATGTCGAAGGAGAAATGAGGGGGCTGACTTACATCAATGCGATACTCTGGTATATAATGAAAAGGGGTTAGTAGGCAGGCGTCCACAATGATATCTAGGAGTCGAAGCAACTCTTACCATGGAAATCCTCAGTGGGGTCGAATCCGAAGTCGAAGATCCTGTGGGTAGGCTTGTCGCCTCCATCGGCTGCCTGTAAACAAATATGTGGATTAGCTTCAATGAACAGCGCAGCGCCCACAACGCGGCATGGAAATGCGTCCAGACCTTAGTCCTAGCCCAGATCCCTTCACGGCGGCACTCGCTCTTTTCAAAGATGGTGCTTGTCAGGATCGCCATATCAATCTCAGCATTGCTATCCCCTAAAATTCGATACAGACCGCCCATATTAACCACGGAAAAAGGCAAAGAGGAGCTATTCAATACTCACGATAGAAAAAGTTGCCTTCACGAACACCAGGGACCTTGCTGGACTTCTGGACTGTGCGCACAGAGGCATATTTGATTTGAGATTGAGTGGAGACTTGGGCACCCAAGACGTTTCCTGATCCAGAGTAGGCAGAGACCTTCAAGCTGAGAGCGCCGTCGGCCAATGCGACGTTGTCCGGTGTGAATGCGTGGGGAACTCCACTAGTGTCAGTTCCAGAAGCACCGTTGTCGCTGATAACAAGGCCATGCGAACTATTCGGATTCAAGTAATAGGGAGGAAGAGAAATTGGGTTGGTAAGGATACATGAAGTAAAAGCGAGATTGAGCAATGAAGACTTACGCAAGGACTTCTCTTGCATTCTGGTCGGCTGTTACACCAGAAAAGTCGATGAAGGTACGCGACCTGTACCCTCCAGTAATGTTAGGCAGAGTGAAGGTAGTGCACTCCTTCCAGAACTGCGCCGAAGCTGCAGAGGCGAACAGTGCCAAAGTATAGACCGAGCGGGTATACATAGCGTGTCTGGCGGGGGAAGAAGATCTCTTTGCCCTTGGCTTGCATCCCTTCTTTTGAACGGCTCGATGGATGGTCTAGTAGCGCCGAAGATAGCAGTTCCATCGACCGGTGACCGGTCCACGCACATGGGTGATGATGGTCAAAGTTTCTGGACTTGGGTGCCAGCCCAATCCGTCTCGTAACCCAGATATACCAGGATATACCTCCGTCATCCATCAGCGCTGGCCCTGGTGCATCTGGGTTGCATGCTGTGGTGAGAGCCTTGGGAGAGCTTGGGAGATGTGGTATCAAAAGCACCGGAAGTGCAAGCTGCGGTAGTCTATGTGATCAATTCTTGATGAAACGGCTTCGGGTAAGGTTTGTCGGGGAATTATTCGAGTCGCCCCCTCAGCTCGCATCACATCTAAGTCACTGCACATCTGCTCGCTGCGATCTACCGTGGCTTAGAGAGGAGCGGCGAACTGCAGTGGGAGATCGGGTCGAGTGATTGAGGAAAGTGCATCCAGACAGTTAAACGAGTGCGTAGAAGTTGGCCTGCGACACCGGCGACGCTGGCACGCCAGGCTTCGACGAAGGACATTCAGACTTCTTGACCGGAAGTGGTTGACCGAGTAATAAGATGTTGCATTGCGTCCCAGCTTCCGCATTCCAGGGAGTCAGAGGGGTCTGGATCGGCCAGGTCAGGACGGAGGTTCACCATTCTTCTCCTTCCTATCTCCGTCCCATTGATGGGTGGGCGTACAACACTTAGCGACACTTCGAGTTGTCACCAAACACAGTACCGTCGCTCGTTGTCTCTGGATATGCCGAGGTACACCGCAAAGCTGAAGCTGATCCTGGACATGGGTATCATTGCCGCAAAATTGAGAAGTACTAGAAGATTTCAGATGGAACCAGGACAACACACAGTGGCAGTCTGGGGACTTCCAAAATTAGTGAGAAAAGTTCCCGAGGCTCTGTACGGCAATCAAATCGTTCTGGCAGCAGTGAGGTCAAAGAAGCAAAAACATAGTCTGTAAAGGATGTCATGTTGCAGAGAGCTCCGGTCCAGGGAACCAGCAGGTCGAGTCAGTAGGTTAGGTATGTAGAGTAGATGATGGACGAATGGACTGATTCATCTGCGTAGATGGGTTGACTGAGTACCGACCATAGGTAGCTTTCTTCCACCGTACGTATGTTCGGATGTAGCGAAAAGAAAAGAACGAGGCATAAATTAGACAGAAGGGCTGGAACGAAAAGGGAGGTCGGAGCTCCTCCGACGCCATCTCCTCGCTCATCATAACAACAAACGGGATTCTCCCCTGGGCTGCTCTTATCCTTGAGTCGACGATTCAAATATTCGAACGCGGCTCAGACTCGGATTCTGTATGGGTCGATCGATGAAGGTGGTGCTTCAAGTTGATTCCTTCCCTCACCATGTTCTCCGATCTACCTCAGGATATTGCTCGTATTGTTTTTGAGCTCTCCGCAGAGGCTGGCGACGGTCTGTCCTGCGCTCTTGTATCAAAACAGGTTCGATCATGGTGCGTCGTTCTGCGTTACTACTACCACCGCCCCACCTCATAGCTTCCCTCCAGGGTAGAACCTATCATCTACCGTAGCGTTTACCTCTCAAGCAGTAGGGTCATAGACCTGCTTCATCATACATTGACAGATCCGAATACCAGTAAACCGGCGGAATATTTTGTACAACATGTCAAGTTTCTGGCAGCACCAACCCACACCTGCCGTCACAAGTCATCGAAATCCTCAGAGCATGCACAGGCGTTCGAGTACTTTTCAGCAGGGAGGACCCCTTCCAGAGCCGTGGATTTCGAAAACTCTTCACGTCCTCCCACTTCAGCCCCTCCCGACTTTCCATCGCTGCTGACGCCGGCTTGCCACAGTCACAGAGACACCGCCGCATGGACTTTTCTCTCCCCATTTTCCAGAACATCACTCATCTCGAAATACTATGTGCTGCTTTTGAAGATGAGTGGAAGTACTGGGATGGTCTCTCTTCGCTCTCAAACCTCACCCACTTATCTGTGGAACGTGCGGCTTATGATGCGCGAAACATTCTGGCTCTATGTCCGACTTCTCTACGCATCTTCATCACTTGGATGCCGTCCGGTCCATGGCCCAGTGATCTTGAAAACGAGGCTCATGCAATCAACAACGGCGATGTTGACCTCAGGACAATCATGGCATGGTGGGCAGATCCTGGGGATTATGTCCATATGAGTCGCTATGAATATGCTCTTCCTTGTTCGTCTCGAGATAGAATGGACGATTGGATGGGCAAGACCGCCGGAAAAGATTTCTGGGAAATCGCAGAGGAACTCGTCGAACGGCGTAGGAAGTGGTTGCAAAAGGTACGGGCGTTCCTTTGATCCTTCTTCCCTTCCGTACTCACTCAACTTTGTACTTGCAGATGCGATCCGAGTCTTGAAGGGCCTGGAGATTCCTCTGCCTCGGGCCTCAAACACCACTCGCCATGGATCAAGTCGCCCTCCTCAGCACCTAGCGACCTCTTTCCCTGCGCTACCGCTCCCTTGTAAATCAAAAAGACTCTGCAGATAATTCTACTCGAGGGTTCCAGCGAGTCTGTGGTCCAACAATAACGATGTTTCATATGTGGGATTCCCGGGACCCAGGTTGTCTCTGCCCCCCGAGAATCTTAGATAGTATTCGAGCCGGTAGGCAAGGTAGATTGCGTATATGAGTGGATGGATTCATGTACGTTGACAATTTGAATGCACAAAGGTGGCGTTCTTCCAACGTACGTTGAGTCGAAACGTCAGGCAAAAAAACGAAACGAAGAATAAATTAGACGGACGGGCTGGAACAAAAAGAGGTGGCCGGTGCTAGTCACATCCGAGTCAAGAAAGTATGGGACAACCTGAGGATGGGAATAGATGGACGATGGTACTGACAAGAACAAAGGAAGAAAGAAACGGGGGAAGGAAGAGTAGTACAAGTGGTATGAATCTAAGAGAACTTCGAGCGGTTCTTGCAAGGGTTCGTCGGCGCTTCTCGTTTATGCCTGTTTCAAGTAGCGGCATTTTCTCTGTACGCCACAATGAAGAAAGCAAAAGAAAAATGGGGAGCCACTCACCTGCTCTGACGAAGCAGTGAGATATTGCATCGCGTCCCAGCCTCCACATTCCAGGGAGCCAAAGGGGTCTGAATCGGTCAGGTCAGGACGGAAGTTCACGATTCTTCTTCTTCCCATCTCCGTCGCATTGATGAATGGGCATACATTGCCAGCGACACTTCGAGTTGTCACCAAACACAGTATCGTCGTTCCTTGTCTGGAAATGCTGATGTAAATTGCAAAGCTGAAGCTGATCCTGGACATGGGTATTATTACTGCAGAAGTGAGAGGTAGTAGTATTAGATCCAGATTCCAAATGGAATGCAGAGTGGCAGTCTGGCGCTTCAAAGATTAGTGAGAAAAGTTCTCCACGATCTCCCGAACCCGAGGATCGACCTCTGAAAGTACGGCAATCAAGTCGTTCTAGCAGCAATGAGGTTAAAAAACGAAGGGGCAGAAACATTCATCAACTCACCCAGAGTACATCCTGACGCTTCTTTCCTTCAGACCCCAGGACGTAGTCGCTCGGCTCTTCAACGCAATGCAGACTAATGTACTGGCCCCGCAACCTGTCAGGATCTTCGGGCGACCCGACAGCCGCGTATGTAAGTTGGCGACCACCCTCTTCGGAAGTGCGCGCGAGGGCCTTCTCCATCACCCAGTCCGCGGCTTGCCGAATACCTTGGAACTTTCGGCGCAGTGCGGAATAGCAATAGCCTGGGTTCACGCAGTCCGCGATGACTGGGGTGTCTGCTAATAGGTCGGCAAGGGAGCGGGTAAAGAAAAGGTTGAGGACTGGAAGCCGGTAAATTAATACGAAGTTCATGTGGTACTGAAATGGATCCCTTACGCTTTGTATCATAATATCGGGCGTCCATTTTCCTGTTGGTTCAATGAGTATACAAGTAGTTGTACCAGAGCGGAATCACCCACGTACCCGTACTCCTTGCTGCTTATCGTCCGAAAGGCCGATTTTGACTCGAATACCTCATTCTTGAACGTTGACCAATAGTGGACTTCACTGCCGACCACGACGAGCCTGGGTTTCGTTTTGAGCTTTTCGCCAGTTTCGACCATGCGAGGTGCCAACAATAGACACAAGAGTGATGTCGACAGGTTGTTGACTTGAATTCTTTGGGCGAAAAAAAAAAAAGAAGAAAGCTCAGGCTTCATTCTGAGCTCGATCTCAGGATATTCATGCACGTACGACTCTTCCCAGCCATCGGAGGTCTCTTTATGTTCGTATATAGCCACAGCAGCATTCGCCATCAAAATATCGAGTCTCGCGTCCTTGTTCTTCAGGAACCTATCCACGAAGGCTATGACGGAAGAGAACTTGGCAAGGTCGAGGAGTTCTAGCTCTGGAGTATAGCCCGTCTCTTCTCGGATTTCTAAACAAGCGACAAGCAGTTGGTATGAGTTTGCTCATAACCTCGACACGAGATCTCGACTTACTTTCAACGGCAGCCTTCCCCTTCTCTTCACTCCGGCAAGCAAGAATGAGTCTAGCAGGATTCATCTTCGCAAAGTGCTTCGCAGACTCGAAGCCAAGTCCGACGTTGGCACCGACGACGATGACAGTTTGGCCAGTGAGATCGGCCGTGGCGACAGGTGGGACCGTTGTCCATTGGGCACAAATAATGGCAGAGAAAGATCGCTTCATGGTAGCTTGCCAGTCGGTTCTAATGTTCGTTTGTGAATGAAGCCTGCTAGTGAATGAGCCATTTTATGCCTTGGACAATGTTCAAGGGACGAGCTGCAAGACTATTTTGGGCAAAGATGATCTTCTGCCAGACAGACGCGTCAGTCCCGGCAGTGTTGCGAACCCAGTGAACGTAGGTGCTGACGAGGGGAGATTATGTACATGGCATAGTCTCCAGAATTTTGAGCGGATACCTTCGGGTTACCATTCCTGGTAATCCGAGCTTGACACAACGCTGATCCTGTCCCATTTCGGATGACGAAGGTCACAAACCCAGGCTGGTATGTCCACAAACTACTATTAGACGCTAGAATGTTAACAGACCGGTCTTGATAAGAAGACTGCGTCTGTCGATAGACCAGTAGCGCCGAAGGTAACAATCCCGTCGACCGGTGACCAGTCCATAGTGCTGCGGTAGTTTGTGATCAATTTTTGATGAACGGCTTCGGGGTTCGTCGGGGAATTATTCGAGTCGCAGCCTCCTCGCATCTAAGCCACGATGTACATCTGCCCACTGCGATCTACCGTGGCTTCAAGAGGAACAGCGAACTGTAGTGGGAGATCGATCGGGTCAAAAGATAGAGGAACGTCTAAACAGCTAAACGAACGCGCAGAAACTGGGCATGCCGGGCCTCGATGAAGGACATTCAGGCTTCTTGACCACGACGTAGTGAGACAGTGCCGCTTCGCGTCCTGGTTTACACATTCCAAGGAGTCAAAGGAGTCTGAATCGGCGTAGCTCAGGACGGAAGTTGACGATTCCTTTCCTTCTCATCTCCGTTACATTGGTGGATGGGCGTACATTGCCAGCAACACTTTGAGTCGTCATAAAACACAATACCGTCGTTCATTGTCTCTGGAAGTGCTGAGGTACATTACAAAGCTGAAGCTGATCCTAGATCTACATAAGTGAAATTATTACCACAGAGGTGAAAAGTAGAAGTAGTAGTAGTAGTACATGATCATTGAAAATCCGAATGGGAGGACAACACACAATGGCAGGTGGGGGCTTCGATAATTAGTGGGAAAAGTTCTCGACGATCTCTCGAACCCGAGGATCGACCCCTGAAAGTACGGCAATCAAGTCGTTCTAGTAGCAGTGAGGTTAAAAAAACGAAGGGGAGCAAAAACATTCATCGACTCACCCAAAGTATATCCTGCCGCTTCTTTCCTTCAGATCCCAGGACGTAGTCGCTCGGCTCTTCAACGCAATGCAGACTAATGTACTGGCCCCGCAGCTTGTCAGGATCTTGGGGCGACCCGACAGCCGCATATGTAAGTTGGCGACCGCCCTCTTCGGAAGTGCGTGCAAGGGCCCTCTCCATCGCCCAGTCTACGACTTGTCGAAACCCTTGCATTGTTCGGCGCAGTGAGGAATAGCAATAGCCTGGGTTCACGCAGTTCGCGATGACTGGGGTCTCTGCTAGTAGGTCGGCAAGGGAGCGGGTGAAGAAAACGTTGAGGACTAGAAGCCTATAGATCAACACGGAGTTTATGTGATACTGGAACGGGTTACTTACGCTTCGTATCCAGATATCGGGCATCCATTTTCCTATTGGTTTGAATTTTATTCATAAGTTCGCAAGAAAATAAAAGTGGAATCGCCCACGTACCCGTACTCCTTGCTGCTGATCGTTCGGAAGGCCGATTCTGACTCGAATACTTCATCCTTGAGCGTCGTCCAATAATGAACTTCACTGCAGACCACGACGAGCCTGGGTTTTGTTTTGAATTTTTCGCCAGTTTCGACCATGCGAGGTGCCAATAACAGACTCAAGAGCGAAGTCGACAGGTCGTTGACTTGAAGTCTGAGGGGGGAACAAAATAAAGTTCAGGCTTCATTCTGGCCTGGATCTCGAGATATTCCTGAAGCACTCACGACTCTTCCCAGCCATCAGAAGTCTCTTTATGTTGGTCTGTAGCCACAGCAGCATTCGCCATCAAAATGTCGAGTCTCGCGTCTTTGTTCTTCAAGAACCTATCCGCGAATGCTACGACGGAAGAGAACTTGGCAAGGTCAAGCAGTTCTAGCTCTGGAGTATAACCTGTTTCTTCTCTGATTTCTGAAACGAGCGACGATCAATTAGTATGAGCTTTCTCATAACCTGAATAGGAGACCTTGACTGACTTTCAACGGCAGCCTTCCCCTTCTCTTCACTCCGGCAAGCAAGAATGAGTCTCGCAGGGTTCATCTTCGCAAAGTGCTTCGCAGACTCGAAGCCAAGTCCGACGTTGGCACCGACGACGATGACAGTTTGGCCAGTGAGGTCGGCGGTGGCGACGGGTGGGACCGTTTTCCATTGGGAATAAATAAAGGCAGAGAGAGATCGCTTCATGGTAGGTTGCAGTCGATGGTAGGGTTCGTTGGTGAATTAGGTCTGCTAGTGAACGAGCCATTTTATACCTTGAACGGAAAAACTAGTTTAGGCAAAGACGATCCTTAGGCCAGACAGACGCGTCAGACCCGGCCTGTTGAAAAATCAAGGAATTGGGAGTGCTGACGAGGTGCTGACAAGGTGATGTTATGGTCATGGCATATTCCCCAGGTTTTTTGGACAGAAACGTTCGGGTGACCATTCCTGGTCTTCCTGGCAAAATAATCCGAGCCGACGCTGATCTTGATGACTAAGGTCACACATGCAGGCCGTTATGTCCACAAACCGCTATCAGACGCAACGAGCATGAGCGCTTGACTGTGGCGCTTTAAGTGGTCCTGAGCCCTTGTAGGTACGTATATCCTACGAGGCAGGGGTGCTACCGAAGAAGCCGAGATGTTTGTTGCGCGATAGCAAATCGGTGTGTGTCGGAGAAAGAGTGGGTCGTGCTAGACAGGATGATCGCAGATGATAGTTGAAAATGCCCTCGCGTCAACAGAGAGCCAGAAAAGTGTCGCCTTGGTTTCTCCATGAAATTTCGAGAATCGCGACGTGGTGGGCGTTGAGCAGGCGAGGCGAAAATCAGAAAAATGCCAGCATTTATTCCGGGCTCTTCGGTTCAGCTCCCGCACGTGATGTCATTCAAACTTAAAGGGGTATCAAATCTCAGAAATCTAAAAATCCACTTTCCTTCTGCCAACGACATCGTTGGACGCTGTGCTCCCACACGCTGCTAGCAGGTCTCGCAGCCATCCATGTATCTGGACTCGATGCTCGCGACAATGGGTGAATGTACGAGACGATGCCGACCGCCTCCACCAGCATTTCATGTTCTACCAGGAGATCTACTCATTGAGGTAGCATCTCTGCTGGAATGTCGCCAGGATGTCCTCAGGTTCAGCCTAACGGTGCGTGTTCAGCCGTATCTTTAATGACGCTGGCTCTGACGCCCTTTGCAGTCGAGCTTTGTCTTCGCACATGTCTCAGCCGTTCTCTACGAACAAGTCGTCTTGAAATCCGTCGGGCAATGCAATACGACCCTCGACATGCTCCGTACACACCCTGGCATATCGCGCCATGTGAGGCAACTTATCATTAGACCCCAAGCCAGGTTTAGAAGAACATCGTTTTCGCCCATTGACAATATGGAGGCAGCGTCGGCAGTAGCAAGGGTGGCCGCGTCCGGCTGCCTCGACGCGCTCCTCAAGTTTCAATGGGATGACGAGGAGCTGCCATACCACGACGAAATGTGGTTTGCCTTGCGCATGGGGTGCGTCCGAAATACCTTCACTCGTGGCAGCCTTTTCCCCTGACAGTGCCCTGGGTTTAGGTGCCCCCAGCTTCGGTACATTGCAACATCTGTCGGTTCATTACTTCCGAGCGTCAACAACCATGTGCGTTTCATCTCGGATCTATCTCTCCCACTCATTAAGAGCTCTTTATTAGCTATTTCACTTCACCGATCTGAAGGGGTTTGCCCTCACTTTGAAAACAGGATTTTACGAGAACCATCACGACCTATTCCTCGACGAGGACCATCCTACCTTCAAGAAGCTCTGGGGCATGCTTATTGATCGATGCCCGAGCCTCGAGGAACTATCTATAGACGGAAGATACCCAGTTCCGACGGATATACATCACATCGCGGACGGACGATGGCCTAACCTCCGGAAGCTAACCCTCGGGGACGTGTGCACCGATTGGATCCCAAGATCTCTCGCTCCAGGGGAAAAACGGCCCTTCATCGCGTTTTTAGAGGCGCATCCTTTGCTGGAGTATCTTGATCTGTCCAGGCATACCGTGCAACCGATACACCTGGCTTCATTGGACCCAACAAGTCTTAGTCGCGTGACTTCCTTTTCCGGGACCCACCAGCAGCTCCAAGCTCTCCCTCATCTCCACACTGAACTTAAATCGCTTACCTTCCATGATTCCGTGGAGACCCGAGAAGTCTCCGCCCCGACGGTGGCTAGCCTCTTACGAGAATTGACATCGCTCACCAATCTCCGGATATCATTCACGCTCCACTCCATGTACGATAGTGGCAATCTGCTCCGGTCGCTCATCCAATCTTGTCCCAAGCTGCGCCATCTTGAACTAACTTGTGCCCACAAGCCTTCGTTTCAGCTGGTGAGAAATACACTTCATTAGAACCCTGTGCTTAATGTCCTCGCACCACACCGCAGTACTGACATGCCCTTTTAGGATGCATTCGCAAAGACCATTCGCGGGTTTCCCAAGCTCCAAACGCTCGATTTAACTATAGTCAGGTACCCAGGGGACGAAACACTTTCCTCGGGTGCTGCGTGCATAGCCAAGAGCAACCCTCGACTCCGGAAGTTCTCACTCACGTTCATTCCACCTGTATATCCTGTGTCACTCCCGTTCTCTTTCGGTTTCTTCCGCCCCTTCTCTGTGCCGTTCACTGAACGTGCTTCAGGGTCGTTCGAGCTGCGATGTGATGAACACGGGCTGCCACTGGCTATTAACGCTTTGGAGCACTCCAAGTTGGTGTGGCCTTGGAATTTGGGTGTTTCCTTCCGTACGAGGAAATACGTCAAGGACCTCCGACCGCCGAGCCTCTCGAACAGCAGTAAAGAAGGGTTCTGGGGCTTGCTGGGCTTGATGTTTGAAAAGTCAAGTGCGGGAGAGGAAGTGAGGATGATGTTGTTCTGTTCGATGTTGATGTGTTTTGCTGTTTGGGGATTTGTGGTTACGGGGAAGAATAGGGCCTTGGAAAAGGAGGTGATAAACAGCGCGTCGGCGGGGATTGCGGCTTCGTGGAGAGCTTGAGTTTATCTTTGTCTCTGGCGGTGCGGTGATCGATGTTGCGTCCTTCCCCCTTCTTCGCTTTCCCCTTCCCTCGCTTTCCCCTTCCCCCCTCGCGATGGCTCGGCGGGGTCGAGTCGGCACTAGCCCACCCTCCATTTCTACGCACTTATTTGCGTGCTCGATAAAAACGCTCTCCACTCTATCTTTTCTCCTTTATAATTGCTATATCTTTATCCATCATCGTATCCTTGCCTTGCTTAGTTCGCTTGGTTCTGCTCTGGTACAACTATAACGTACCTACACAACGTTGCACCAAACGCCGAAAATGGCGACAAACACATTCCTATCGCGTGCTTACCGGCTCCTTCTGTAATATATTTGGGATTTTACCATACCCTGTACCCAATAATACCATTCATTGCTCGAACGGGCACTCCGACTCTCGCGGCGAGTGAACTCGTATTAGGCCAAAACTCCGAGTTCCAGAGCAGATACGAGGGAATTCAATCCCCCCCCAAAGTGCGACCATTTCGAGGGTTCCAACGATCGATAGTTCTAAAATCGCATTTCATTTCGGGAAACTCTGGACCAAGAAATACACAGCAAATTGGATGGTCGTACAACACGGCGTATACTTGGGGTGGTCTACAAAGTTTAACGTTACATAGACGTGGTATATCGTGACAAGATAGATTGTCGTGTGTGACCGTATCACATTAGTACCTGTATAGCCCGAACATGACGGACGGGGAGGGACAGGCGACGGAGATGTAGGTGGAGGTATGAAATGCACGCAATCGGAGGGGGGTCGCAAAAAGAGCAGCAGCAGGATTTTGAAGGTTGATTGGTCGGTCATCGCCAAGAAAAATTGGGTCGGTGGAAGGCAAGTGCAAGTACGAGCGCGCGAGTTTTGAGGACAAATGAAGGCAACCAATAAATCAAGACCTAAATTTGATTAGCGTGCATTCAGATAAAGAACGACGCCACGGGTGGATGTTTTAGAAGAAAGGGGGAATGAGGAAGTGGAAGTAGTTCGTCGAATGGAGCAAAAAGAGAGAGAGAGAGCGCAGACAAATGAATTAAAACGCACATCTTATACTGGTACTTCACCTCCTGCTCTCCGGCGTTGTCGACTTTATAGCTGATCTCAATATCCAAGTCGCGATTATTGCGCTTGTTAGGTGCACACGATATATTTCCGACGATCTTGTCGTCTTTCGATACCGTCAGCGTTGATGGGGTGTAGAAAACGGTTTGTCTGGAGAGGCAAAAATAAAATAAAATAGGAGCGTCGGTCAGACTATCATTGTCATCGGAAGGACACCAGGTAAGCTGGAGTTGGAGGGAAATGGTACGCACTTCCAGTGGGTGTATTGCGCATGGGGACCGGTCGAGAACTTGACTTTCTTGTGGGTACATTCGAAAGAAATGTCGAACCATGCCAAGAACGCGTGGATGTCTGAAGGATCCATCCATATCCGTTAAAAACGAAATTTAAAAATAATAATAATTGATATCAAAAAAGTGAACTTACAGTCGTCGCGGGTAGCTCGCAGGGTAAATTCAGCGTCGAATGTGAGATCTTCCTTCTTCGCGGTCAAGATATCAATTTTCTGTTGTAGAGGGAAGGAGATGATCAGATATGCGTTGTAAAGAGAAAAGGCAGGATTACCTTGAGCATGTAGGGATCCGTAACAACGGCCTTGAGGTCTACTGTATCAACAAGGGGCTCTCTAAGTGCGATATCCTTGATACAAGAATAGTCGAAACCATAAACGTTATCCCAGTCTGAGACGAGGTGATTCGGTCAACTGTCGTCGGGAAGGATATCAGAGGGAGATCATACAGTTGATTTTCTCCTCCTTGTATTCCTGGTCTTCGATAGCAGCAATATAGATCAAAGCAGTGTCCGGGAAGATGAGGCCATCTTTTGCGAGGTATTTGTCGCGTGCGAGGAGGACGGTGTCGAGCATGGACTCGTAGAGGAGGAAATAGCCCATCCATTCGGAGATGATGATGTCGTATTCTTTGAGAGGTAGCTCGGCTTCTTCGAGCTTTCCTTTTACGAGGGTGATGGCTGGAGGAACAGTTGGCTTTGTTGATATCGAACAAATAGAACGGACGCACTATCTTTGAATCCGTTCGCCTCGATGATTTTTTGGGCTTGGTCGATGATGTTGGACATGTCAATCTAGCCGACGGTCAGTCAGACGACAAGCGATGGATACATCCACGCACTCCGGTGACGTGTTTTGCGCCTGCTTTCGCAGCAAACATGCTGAGGATACCGGTCCCACATCCTACATCGAGCACGGTCTTTCCCTTGAAGAGATGGGGATTGTTGACGATGGCTGATCGGTATGACCCCGTTCGGACTTTGTCTTTCAGCATCTCCTCATGGATGCCTGCCCAAATGTAAGCATCAAATCGAGTCCAGAGGCAATGAATACGCACCAAAGTGAGCATAAGAGTCGGCATAGCTGGAGAAAAAAATTAATTGGTGGACTCTGAGGAGGTGCGAAAGGGTGCGCAACTAGTCTCGCGATGTCATATCATGGAAATCAGGGTTCACATTCTGATCTTGGCTGGAGGGACCGGCGGAGTCTGTGTCGATATCCATGGCTGAGTGAGATGGGCTGGAGACAACTTGAACTTTGTTCAAAAAAATGGAAGCGGCATCGGTTCGGCAGGCTGGTCGTTTTCTCCCACACTGATCCCGTTACACCCTTACATAATGGCTCAAGTTAGCGCCAAATCTATTTATATAACGCAGGTGATCGCGCAGCTGCCCGAAGAGTCAGAGTCTGACTTTGGCGCAGTTGCTCTTGGCTCCGCAGTCCTGTGCTCCCCGTCCCCGATCGTCGTACAAAAGGCCTGTGAAGCATGATTGTTGAGCCTGAACGACAACCCACCAACATGGTCAGTCCCTCTGCGCCCACTCCCCCTCCAGCGATTCCAATGACCCTGGAACCACAACACCACCAGACAGAGACCAGGCAGGGCAACATACCCTCCGATAACCCCCCGGCGTACGACTGTGTGGTCGAACAGCATTCCAACTGTGAGCGCCCTTGCTCCGATATCGCGTCTGTATCTCACCACAGTTCCAAAGATCCGTACGACAAGGTCAAACCACAGATACCCTCGAGCTTGGACCAGAGCGAACCCTTGATACCCTACAACTATGGTGGGCCAGCCTACGGCAGACAGCCAACGTTCACCCCTTCGCCCACGGTCTACTACTACAACAACCCCGTAACAGGGGAGAGGATAACATCCTTGCTACCCCCAACCCACCCCGAGATGGTCTGTTTGCAGGCAGGGGAGCATGTGCCACAGACGAATTACGGGATCTTGGGTGAGTCTTGGCTTATTCTCTTCGCTTTGCTCAGGCCGTGCTGACTAGGGTGATAGGCATCCTTGCTGCCGTCTTCTGGTTCCCGCTTGGAATCGGCTTGTGTCTTATTGACAAGAAGGTCAAGTGCAGCCGGTGTGGGATCACCATCGACGAAGGGGTCTGCGGTTAAAGGAACATCCCTTTCATCTCAATCGACCTTTTCTTCATTGGACATTTATTTTCATCTGATCTTTTTCCTATTCCTATGCAACACCATACACTCTATTCACGACCCTCTGACGACATAATACAACATATCGCTCCTTCTATTCTTATTCGCTTCCATACCATACAATACACTGCCATTGTTGTATTTCTATACCGATACACACTCTCACGAGAGCTCTGTCGTCGTCGTTATATCAACCCCACTGCACACGCAAGACCTTCCTTCCGACTCCAGTCACCTTTTCCAACACACACTCAACTGTGCCCGCCCCAGGCTGATGCTTCTCAACACTCTCAACAAAGTCCGAAATCCCACCTCCAACACCAAAATATAACACTTTTGCCGCCACTAAACAAATGTAATTTGAGGCTTCTGATTTTTTGGCTTTGGCGCCGTCCGTCAACGTTAACGAAAGCTTCTCCGATATCAAAGAATCCAGGGGTACGTTAACGGTATGCGCAGATCCTGTCTGGAGAAGGTTGATTAGAGCCGTGAGCGACTCCTGCCGATAGATCGTTTCGGAGGTTAAGAGTAGGTTGTAGTTTCCCCCCGTAAGAGATGGATCGAAGGATTCCCATGAGCCAGAGAAGAATCGGATGTGGAGGTTGTGTTCTTTGAGGGAGGCTAAGAAGGCTTTCTTGAGTTCGTCGGTGATTGGAAGCTCTCCGGGCGAAGAGGCGTCCATGGGGACTGCGTCCTCGCTTGATTCCCGGTAAGAAGAGGAAGCTGGGGATAGATCTTGGAAGAATGTTAGCAACAGCAGTGGTTTGCGGGGAAAGGAAGAGAACGTACACCATATCATAAGAACATTCGGGAAGGTCACCAGTTCGAGAACAGAAGCGTTGTAGTCTTGAAGATGTATGTGGGTTTCTTCTGTGTTGCCAGGTGGTTCGGACAACACGCGTTGCAGAACGTAGAGAGAAGGTACGGCCGTGCCGCACCCCAACTATGAGAAGGTTCAGATGAATTGCGAAGTACGTTTGGAAGGAATGGTGGCACTTACCTCCACAACTCGCTTCCCACTGTAACTAGAAAACGAACCACTCGATTCCAGATACTCCACCAGATCCAGACTGCACTCCCATGTCTTCAAACCACCTTCGTAGACACCTGGGAGCAGATCGGACGGTGCGTCTAGATAGGTGAGGATCGAGGGTTCCACGGCCGTGGATTTTGGTTTGGGGTCTTCATCGTTCTCAGGAAAAGGATCGAGAGCTCCTTCAGATATGAGTTGGAATCTTGCATCGAACAGATCTCGGCGAACGAGATTGACTGTGTTTTTGGTTTTTGGGATGGGAATGCTCAAGGGTGAATATGATATTAGCGTGGGTAAAGCATCGAGCTGAGCTTTATCAAAGAAGTGAAATTAGTTCACGCTGAGGAATAGACGAATATGACGAACGAATTGTTGGATTGGGTACTCTTGGAAAGGTGCTTGGGGGTGCTCCTCTGCCCGAGCTTTTGGTGATTGAGAGTCATCAGCGACGTTTTCGCTAAACTCTTCGTCAATGTCGTCAATGTCAAAGTCGAATTTGAACATGGTGGTTTTCGTGGACGAAAGCAAAAGCTTCGCGGTCAACGACAATTTCTGGGAGATTACATAAGAAACGCGCTTGTATTTGGTTTGGAAGGCTTAGCCATACGCGTCGGGCTGATCTCCTTGGCAATCCCTTGAACCTCAATCTCCCTTAAAATTGGTAGCCTAACAGCATGTGGAATTCCACTCCCCTCGACCTCGACTCATTCTCAGATTTCAGGTTAGGAGAAGGCGACCAGCTTGCCACAATCCAACCCCAATTCTTCTTCGCACCCCTCCAAGATAAACCCCAGGATCCCATTCTCGATGCTATCAAACTCGCGCAAGCCAGTCCTGCAGCAAAACCAGGCTCTATTAAAGATCCTGCCTTACCCAAGGAGCTTGCGATACTGACGGCGGACCTTGGCGAATTGCGCAGCAAGGACGATCCTGCTGAGAGTCCTCGTTCAAGGAGTCCGAGTCCACTGGCGTTCTGGAGTTCCGTGTTTGAAGGACATCGACAGGCCGTTGTGAGTGCTCTTCCGCTTTATCAGTCTATTCTCCATATGAAAGAGCTTGACTGATGTGCTTCATTCGTCGAAGAGTAGTACTGTTTCGTGGGATAGACTGAGGCCTACACATTCCACGCTTGCGTCTACCACTGCTTTCCTGTCTGAGCAGGATGATAGAGTGTTTGCGTCTGCGCGGCACCAGTACGTCCATCTGTCTCTGCAGTTTCGATCAGCGAATAGGTTCTTACGCTGTGGTCAAGTGTACGACCTGAACATGGGCAAAAGGTACATCCTATTTCGGCTGAAGAGCTGCACCGGTCCCTGCAAATGACTATGATTGGAACGTCGTCGAAACTGTTCAAATGGGATCCTGTACATGAGAGCTTCATGTATGTGTGGGAGGGGGATCGGTGTCTGCATGTGCAGGATAAGGATGAGGTCATCAGCAATAGGTGAGCTCGACTACTTTCATCCCAGCTAACGCTCCCCGGCTGACTGGACTGTTAGTATCATCCAACGATTTTTGACAATTGGGACGCTCCTTCGGCGTTTGGAAGAGTTCATCAAGGCTCTTCATCGTAGGTATGTCTAGAAGTTTCTCAGAGACAGGTTCATTGTGTTTATTCGATCCGACAGAAGGGTGAAAGATGGCCCAACGGTCTATGCTTTCGCACACACTCTGTCTACAGTCCTCCTTTACCTCCGCGAATCCTTGGTCCGCATCTCTGCTTCCGACCAACCTGATCTTCTGAATGCTTTGTGGAATAAATATGGGCCATATGAAGACATTATCCGCGCGCTTTCAGAGCTTTATGGAAGGGTAGGTACTCGAGTGTACAATCAAAATCCTTATTCACCCGTAATTTAGGATCTAGACGTGGAACCTAAAGACTACCCACCATTCGAGGCTCAACCAGTCAAACTTATCTCAACCATCTACGAATATCTTGCTTCTCATGTAGAACGTCAATCTGCCCCTTCAATCTCTGGTATCTTTGCGTATATCCTGGACGGAACGTCACAAGAATATCTTTATGAAGTCGGGGTCTCCATAGGATACGGAGGGCAGCCGAGGAAACCGCCTCCTCGAGTCGACGAGGACAGAGAAGATTACTATGGGATTGACGACGAGGAAGAGGAGGAGGAGGAAGATATCTTCGCTGCGCTTACTCAGATCCAAACCGACTTCCCAGATTTTTTTCCAAAGACGTTGTTGGGCGTGTTACCGAATGCGCAGAAGTCGCTTATATTGCTGCGAAAGGCCCAGCCAGATCACCCCCTTCTTGGCCAAGAGTCGAAGGACAAACGGGTGCATTGGCTGTGGTCGGAGTTGGACATATTGGAGGCTTGGGATGAGGTGGAGGGTTCGCATACAGAAGAACTTGGACTCGATGGGTCCAAGGAGCGAACACCGTCGACCTCGCAACCGGTACTACACCAGACTTATAAGCCAGAAATCGAGGAAGAATTTCGAATCTTTGATATGGATCCAGGGAATTTCCAAGCTCAATCTGCACTGCAAGTCGTCGACCGGTCAAATGCCATTTTGGAACGATTCATACAACGGTTCCCAGCACGCCTACCCTCTATAACACCTACCCTCCCCCACCTAACCTCGCTCGTCTTTCACAGGCTATTGGAGCATGCCTCAACACTTTCTTCGACCCTGCTTTCTATCTTCCTCACCTCGTCGAATAACCTGAACCTTCAACTCCATCTCAGCCTGTTGCGCTCTTACCTCCTCGTCACGGCCCCGGCTTTCAAGTCTAAGCTCTTGGGCGCGCTGTTCTCGGATGCGGGGGAATACGGTGTCGATACCACTCCGCATAGCATGTCGCTTCGTTCTATTAGACGGCGGCCGAGTAGCAAGAAAGCTGTTGTCAAGGAAAGCAAGCAGCCCTGGGCAATCGGGTTGTCGCCCGACTTGTTGGAAAGAGAGATTTGGCCGCCTGTTGGCGGTGATCTCAGTTTCTTCCTGCGGACGGTTATTGTCGATGCGTTGAATAACGGGGAGCAGATGGATGACGAGGAAGAGAGGAAGAAGAGGCATGTTGTAATTGAGGAGGCGGCTTGGAGGATTGGGTTTGCGATTAGGGATTTGCCGACGGGGCATGGGAGGGATAAGTGGTTGAATCCTTTGTGTGAGTGGTATTTGAAAAGCTTCCATCCTGTTTTGAATCCATGTTAATGTGATTTTCGACTAACAGGTATCGAGTATGCTTTGGTTTTCTTTCCCGCGTTTTTGCCTTTCTAATGCTCGTCTAGGGCGCTGGACTTCCTTTATATGGACTACAAGCCTCCGCGACCGATGGACGTCCTAATCTCACCGAGTATATTGTCCAAGTATTATCGGATCTTTGCGTTCATCCTTCGTTTGTTCAGAGGTGAGATTCCTGCCCTATACCTCCACCCGTTCGCGCTCACCGCGTAAATTAGTGGAATGCGCTATCAAGAGCGTGTTCAGGATGACGGGGGTCTCAGCGCAACCCTTATTCCCAACTCTCGCTCAACCGAGAAAGTTACTCCTCCACTTCCGCTTCATCGCCCAGTCGTTCGTGGCCACACTGTCTGCATACGTTTTCGACACTGCGATCGGAGGGAATTTCGATCCGTTCTTGGCGCAACTGGAATCTTCATCACTGGCTGCCTCTGCTCATGGTACGAGTACCAGCGCTGCAAGTACCACCTCGAAGGTTGGCAGTTCAGGGCCGCATGAGTTTTCGGATGTTTTCGAGCTCGCGACTGCCCATTCTGATTTACTCGATCGGATACTTACTGCGTGTCTCTTGCGGTCGAGTCAGAAGTTGCCCGGGGAGCTGCTTAGGCAGAGTCTTGAGCTCGTGCTTGAGTTTTGTGTTGTTATCGGCGAGTTGTCGAGAGGGAGGTTGAAGGAGTACGAGGCGGGGCCGATGATTGAGGAGGTATTCTTGAAGCTCAAGGCGAAGATGGCTACGTTCGTGAGTCCTTTCCTTCTCTCTAACTTGAGGTTAAAATGACTGATTCTTGGGTCAAGATGAAGGTGCTGAAGGGGCTCGTGGAGAAGGGGACGGGTATTTCGTCCAATTTGCCGATGGAAGTTGGGACTGGTGCTCAGATACCAACAGGTGGAATTGCGGCCTTGTCTCATCTCCTTATGCGTTTAGATTTGGGAGATTGGTGGTCTCAGTCGGTATGACTGTGACTCACAAGAAGTTTGTACATATCCAGTACCTTCTCAAAAGAGCACCCAATGCACCGGCAACCAACCCGTTTTTTCGGAGGGCTTGATTCAATGATTGAGCTCGAATGAATGATCGGATGACGTAGATGTCAAATAAACGTGTCTCTCACAGCTATTCCCACGGTATGATCTCTACACCTTCCCCGCTGGTCTGACCGAGTTTTCGTTGTCTCTTTGCGTCATTGGTCTCTCTTCGATCTATATAACCCACCTGAATCGGGCAAACTCCTATTACCCCCTCTTATTTCTTTACTATTTCTTCTAATTCCAGCAAGAACACCAAGTATCGAATTGTCAAAACACCCGTTGAATCATGCCACAGATTGCAGGCGCCGCGGTCCCAGGGCTGCTGTTCTGCTTCGCGGCGATGGTGCTGCTCCTTTTCGTGAGTATTCCTTCCGTTCGGAGGGCTTGCGAGGTGGTCGGTATTGACTTGAGTCGGTGCGCGTGTAGGTCTCGGTGTCAGAACCGACCTGGAGTAAAGTGTCGTTTCTGAACGTTCAAATGTCCAACGGGACGACGCATTACGGAGTCTTCGGGTATACGAACCACCCTGTCGGGATTGGATACTACTTCAGGTGCGCAGTCTGTTCGAACTTCGGGCTTTTTCTCCTGTTCACCGAGCTAATGGGGGAAAACGTAGTAATGATCGGCTGAACTCGACGGTCCTGCACAACCTGACGAAGACTCTGATTCTCCATCCAATTGGTATGCATTCGCTCCAGTGGGTTGAGCGTCCATCTGACCAGTGACCATTCTATTTCTGTAGCTTGCGGTCTCTCAGGCATTGCGTTCATCTTCGGTCTCATTGGTGCTGCATTCCATCGAAGTGGAACGATACTCATGGCCCTGGTCGCGTGTCTCGCGTTCCTTACATGTCTCGTCGCCTGGGTCATCGACATGATTCTATTCGGTATCGCTCGGCAACGGTATCGGGACGAAGGGCTTTGGGCGCAGTATGGGAATGCGACCTGGTTGACGCTGGGTGCGCTTGTTGCTTTGATACTGGCATTCTGTACGGCTTCCTTTGGGGCGTTTGGAAGGTATAGAAAGAAGAGGACGGATACGGCGTATTAGAGGAGGGGCTTGTCTTTCTTTGGCTGCCTCTCCCCTTGCCACGGTTGCTTCGACGACGTGGCTTGCTTCGCTTCGTTCGTCTGGTTCGACCTCGCCGCTCCCATCAGCCAGCCCCCGCTCTTCCCTTTTTCTGATCCAGGAAACTCAATTCATCACCTTCGTTTTGCGACACCTCTCCGACTCTCCATCGATTCATCCCCTTTTTTTTTATTACTCCTTTCTTGACGACTTCTTAGACTGTCTATGATCTCCTTTTTTCGTTCTGCTCCATCTTGCTTCGTCATGTCCCTTCATGCTTGTTACGTCTCCTCAATTATTTCTTGCTCTGCATTTTGGGTGTCAAGGAAATCTTGTACAGTAGTATATTCTGGCTTTTAACAGGAGCCATCGATGTAAATATTGATGTAACGCTACTCAGTAATTAGGTACTGACTTTTATTAGTTCGTTTTCTCTTCTGACCGGTCTTTAAGCTTTCTTGGACGGCAATTACTTTATGTGCTATCTAGTAGTCGTAGTTTGGTAGTTGAGTAGTACAATGATACAGCGCCCTTCTGTGACTCTTCGGAGTTTCCTTTCGGTGCGCTCGATCGGTGTTGCTTGGAACGGAAATTGCTAGCCTATTTTTGGCTAGCCGGATGTCAGGGATATAAGAATTAGCGCTATGGATATGAAGGGTCCAGTGGCCAGTTTGGGAGAGGGACGAAACAATAAGCTCAAAGTATGCATGGGTCAGTGCGACGGCGTAGTTCAATGGCATATATTGCTCGTGCTTAGCGATCTAACGCTCAGCTAGTACTGGTTCTATTGGTCTGCGGGGAATCTGGCTCGGGGCTCGATCGGCATTAGAGTTGAGGCGGTTGGTTATTTGCGACGTGCGTAGCCATCTAGTTCTATCGCCCAACTACCTCCTCCTCCAGTTATTTGATCCCAGTTCGCCGAAAGGTTTCAAGGGAACCCTGGCCCGCGAAACTAACGAGAGAGACGGGGGATGACTGATCTGGGGCGTAAGAGCCGCAGTTGGTTGTCAGCTGAACACTTCAAGCACAGTAACTGTCGCCGTAGCTCAGATAGTCCTCCCGGAGCATAACTGAATCTAAGAAATTTCCCCCAGGTCGGCGAAACGATTTAATTTGGTTCGCCTCTTTCAAATAGACAAGTTTAGAAAAACCATTCCAGACGCCGCTGCGATGGCGGTTGCGGTACTCGGTGTGGCGTTGAGTTGGAATCCGAGTGCCGACAAGGGGTGAACTGGTATGGTACATTGAAACAAACCGTCCTTACAGATGTTAAATTTGTTCCCTGGGTACCTGTTGGCATGTTAGTGAACCTGAACTTCTGTTGGAAGCGGCGGTCGAATAAAGTTGGAAACAATCAGGGCACAGGCACCAAAATCGTCTTGGTATAGTCTATATGATGGATTGTAAGACTGCGATGGAGACGAAAGTAAAATATGGTAGTACATACGTTGTGGGGTCTGCCAACGGCTGTCACCGATTGTCGGAGCACCATATGCTTCATCGACAGTTTCTGGCAATCCTTTTTGTTTCTTTTCTAACATGGTTAGAATTAGAATAGGAGTCTATACGGCGTAAGTGCGGTGGATTTGCACCCGTAGTGCCTGGTCATTTGACTTGCGCTCCATTGCACCACCAAGAGAATTTCTTTGTGGAGAGGCTCGTAGGGGCTGGGGGGCCATCAGTTGATTCAATCAGACTCGGCCATTAGTTTGACCGGCCTAGCGGCCCTGGCCGCTAACAATCGTTCAAGTGGCAGTCAAGTGGCAGTCTATGGCAGTCATTATTCATGGCGTCAGGGTTCGGGCGTTAGCAGAGAGCGATAGGGAGAATGGCGGCTAAGTTTCACGGGGAGGAGGAGGGAAAGAGTCAAAGCGCTGCGGATGCTCTGCATTCGCCTTTCGGGGTGGGAATAAGGGCGCAGATAGCCGACACCGGAATCCGGATGGTTGATCTGGAGGCGGGAGCTCAGCGTCGTGTCACAGCGAGCAAAAGATTGCCCATCATCATCCTCCCTTTGTTCACTACCACCACAGCGGTGCCCATGCTCACCTCCCAAACTCATTGAAGTCCTATCATTATTCTCCCCTTTATCACAATCTCTCATTTATCATCAATTTGCTATCACAAGACACGGCACACCAGGCCGCCAGCGAGGTGCAGCGATCTACACAAGTGTTGGGGTGAAGAGAGTTATTTATCATACCTGTAAGTCCTTTTTTCCGTCTGTCACCAAGCTGTAGACGCTTTTTCGGCCGGTGCACAGCGAGGCAGAGGAGAGGCAGCGGCGTTATAGCGTTGCCCAGCGACATACATTCCGCGCACCCATAGGCCCGCTCCTTTTATACCACCTTGTAATCCATTCATTCCTGTTTTGCTTCGGCCTCGCTTTTTATATTGTCATCTGCCTCGAGGCAGGCCCGAGTGAGGTGAAATGCTTGTGTTTACACCTTCTGCGGCTGGCCTCGTGTAACCGGCGTGTCCGATGTGAACAATCTCCATTCTTCGCCTTCCATTTGGTGTGTCACCATTCAACATACGGATCTTGAGATTGTGTTTGGTGGTGCACTAGATCCCCGTTGACTCCATCTTCCAACGTTCTAATGACTTAACGAAACCGTTAGCAATGCCACTGACACCCTCACACAGAATTATACCTAATTGAACCAGTGGGCAATCCCTTCCAGTCAGACCAATATCATCGATATCAACCCCCCAACCATTAAATCTCTCACCGTCGTCGATTTACTACTTCCCATTTACGCTTACCTTCCAATCGTCAGTTCGGACGGCGGGACGAGAGAAGATTAAATCCCAAACCAGAAAAACTCTCCAATCATATCATATCGAGATAGCTACCACCATGTCCGTTTCAACCCCGGCCGGTCTCGTCACGAGTTCGACAGGAGGCATGTTTGAAGCCTCAAGTTTGATTAGCACCGCAGCTCCACCATCACAAGCATCATCGCGAAAGGGCAGCAGTAATGCTCCTGCATCCTCCGTGTTACCTTCTTTAACACCCACCACCAAGCCAAGTGGGTTCGCAAGTAGCTCTGCTACTTCCTCTTTGAGCTCAAGCTCAACGCCAGCCTTGGGAGTTGCCGGAGCCAGGAACAGTGATAACACTGCGAGTCAGCTTGCCACTCCTTCTCCGCCGCGTCGACACGATACGCACAACACTGCAAGTGCTGGCGGTCCACGTTCAAACTCGTCAAGTCGGACCCAGCCTAAACGTCACCCCTCGTCCGACCCTGCAGCCGCGGCAACGCCCCCAAGTGCCTCTGCCTCGTTGTTTTTGAACAGGTCCAAGTTCAACCCACAACGACCGTCTTCACCAGCAGGCCCTGCTGTTGATCTTGTTCCTGCCCTTGCTTCGATATCCACCTCGGATGCAAGGTTATTCACGACTTCTTTCACGACTCACGACGACATCACTGCGGTCCCTTCATCCAGAAATCAGGCTAATTCTCTTGGCCCTAACAGTTCTCTCCCTTCTCCTTCTCCCGCCACTCGACCATCTCTTCCTTCCTTACCCCCTTGCGGTCCTCGTGCAGATTTGCCTAACGGCGGACTCACAGTTGCCACTTCATCGCCCACAAGCGAGGAACTCTCGTCACCTGCACCGACACCCCCGCCCAAGTCTCCCAGGACTTTTTCTTTCCCCTCCCTTCGTCCAGGGAATCCTTCATCCCCGTGTTCTTCTGTCGGTCCTCTCTCTTCTGTGTTTATGGGTAGTAGTCAGAGCAAGCCTGCGACCCCAACGTCGAGTTCTTCAACAAACTCCCGGTCTCAACCACCGTCGTCGGGTCAAAAACTTCAGAAAACAAACCCCCACCTGCAGGCCCAACATGCAACGTCTCCCGCCACATCATCAGCCTTGTCACCCGGCGGACCTACAACACGCGGTCGTTCGCCGTCCCCCACGCCTACCCAGCAATCACAGTCACAATCAGTCTTGCCGCGTTCCCAGCCGAGCTCTTCCACTCTACCGAATCCCCTGCTCGTCGCACCACAGCCAATATCTGCATCAGGTTCTTCAAATAGTGCAAGTAGTAAGCTGAAACGCGCCTTTGCTGGGAGGAGGAAGAAGTCTGAAGACGCGACCACGCTCTTCGGCAAAGGGTTTGGGAAGTTGGGTGAGGGTGCTTCGACGACGTCGTTGGGTCAGGAATCTACAGCAAGTTTATCGAAGGCGGCCGCACAGAAGCAGTTGGCAGCTCAGCTCCTTGGGCCAAGCGCCGGTTCTGTTACTGGTCTGAAGAAGGTTTCGTCCAAGGCTTTCAGTGGAGCACCGGTTGTAGTTCCTCCTCCATCGGAACAGCGAACCATTGTACTGGAGGAAGGCTCGGTGACTGGGTTGTCCTTATCACTGCCTCCTGCTTCAGCGGACGTATCACAGGGATCTGGTGGGAGAACGAATAGAATGTCGATCATTCAGCTGAGCCCTGGAATCACATCTGCTGTGGATTATATGCGGGCTATGGTTCCATCGGAGGAAGAGGGGCAGGATGCCGAGACTGATGCTCCAGCGGGTGATGAGAAGAAGGGTGACGGGAGAAAGACAAACGAGCAGCCGGAGGAAGTGCGAGGACACTCATCATCTCTTCCTTCCACCTCTATGACCGCAGCAGCCATCGTGGCTAGCCTGTCCAATCCTTTGTCCTTGTCCCAGAACCCGACGACATCGCCTGCACCGGAGAAGGAAGTTGAGTATCGTGAGAGGCAGGGTCGGGAGCAGCAGGAGAAGGAGAAGGGCGAGTTGAAGGAAGCTTGGAGGAAGAGCGATTCGACGATTGGTCACCATACTATTCGCAATCCGGGAACCACTGGAACGCGAGGCTCGCGGCCTGTCTCGATGGCAGAGTCGTTCCAGTCAGCGTATACGATCGTTCCAAGCGGCGGCGGCGGACCAGGGTCAATCGGAGGCAACAAGAGGTGGAGTACTCTTACGGGAGAGATGGATTTCCAGGTCATGATGGAGGAGGACGGCGAAGACGAGGAAGACAGCAAGGCAGCAAGTAGTCGTGCGGCGAGTGGCTCTGGTACCCAGCCCCCGAAAGCCGAAGATGCCACTAGAACCTCGACTTCCGCAAAGAATATCAATCGACGATCAATGTCGCTGAATGTTGGCATCTCAAGTTCTGCGAAGCCACAAATCACTCCGGCCTACGTTAGTGTGAACGCCGCCAGCCACCGTACGACCGAGCCTGAGACGCGACCGATCTCCCATTCCATTTCAGAAGGGCAATCGGGGGCTTTATTGCCATCGAACGGTTCTCCACCCAATTCTTACCCGCATCCTGGGCCTAATGTAAGACCGTTGCCAACTCAACCGTATCACGGTCCACAAAGCCAGGGGTCTCATATACATTCACAGTCGCTCTCTAGTCTGCACCCACCTGCGTCCCACCAAGACCAGTATCGCCACCAACAGCAAAAAATGACTCTGTCCCCCGGTAGGCCCTCTGGAAAGGCACCTGCTACTCATTCGCTTTCGACTTCGCCCAATTACGATCCCAGCCGACCCCCTCCCTCTATAGCCACTCGTGGTGAGTGACATCAGCGGGATTTCTGAGCATGATACTGATCATTGTGACATCTAGGTAACCATTCTTCTACTGCCCCTGTGTCATTTAGGCAAACCGCGATCAGCATGTCGAATGGTTTTGCGAAGAAGGCAGCTGAAAAGATTGGTGGCTTTGGCAAGAAATTGGGGATCAACACGCCGTCGTCCGGCTCAGGAGACTCGTCGTCAACGTCAAGCAGGGAACAGCCGTATTCGTCTTCGCAGTCCTATCTGGAACAGGGTGGTGGTGTGCCACTTGCTCGGACCCACTCGAATCAGTCTTCTTTGGCCTCGAGTATGAAGAGTGCAGCCAGCCTGAAGAACGGGATCACCACTGGGATCATTCACCATGTTCACCTCCCTGGCAGGAACAAGAGCAAGGAGCCGGAGAAGAAGAGGAGGACACCGAACGCGCCTTCGGGTGCATACAGCGTTGCTTCGAGCATCACCAGCACGAGCACATCGGAGTCTGATCTCTCCACGGCACCAATGCTTGGGAAGCTCGTTCGAGAACCTCTGAGAGGCCGGAATGGTGGAGTGGTGTTTGGTCGTGACTTGAAGACTGTCGTTCAAAGGACGAGGGCAATCGTGGCGTTGTCTGATGAGCAGGAGCCGTCCAATCGCCAGATTGGAGATAGGGAGAAGATGGTGAAGGATATGGAGCATCGAGTGTTGCCCGCCGTCGTCGTGAGGTGTGCGCAGCATATCTTGATTTGGGGGATCCAGGAGGAGGGTTTATTCCGGTGAGTCGTCGGTTGCTACTAAAAGCTTTGACTCCTTCTGACACCTCCGTCCATAGTGTGAGTGGTCGTGCGTCCCATGTGACAAAATTGCGTTCCGAGTTCGATACTGGTAAGTTTGCTCGACCATAACGTACACTATTGATAGAAATTGATCAATCCCCTTTGTTCTAGGCGCCGACTATGATCTGACGGACTGTACACCTGGGGATTTGGACCCACACGCTGTGGCCTCTGTCTTCAAGGCGTATCTTCGCGAACGTGAGTGCCACGTCTGATTACATTTTGCTTGATGTTTTAACTTCATCTTCGTAGTCCCTGAACCGCTGTTGACGAGTGGACTTCAACGGCAATTTGAGGCTGCACTTACCCAGGAATTGGCAACCTACCCTCACCAACCCTCGACCACCAAAATCACGACCCGTCCAACGCCCGGGCTGCCAAACAGCCCGAAGGGGAACTTCAACGCAGGCCTTCGAAAACCTCCTTCGCTCTCGACACTCGCCATGCCCTCGTTCCAAGGCATGCCAGCTGCCTCTGGCCAACTGGTGCAGGCCCTCAAGTCGTTAGTTGCCCGGCTACCACAGGAGAATCGCGACTTGGCTCGGACGGTGGTTGACCTCATTCGAGCCACTGCTACTGCGAGCAAAGAGACGAAGATGCCCCTGAGCAACCTATTGCTTGTGTTCTGCCCCAGTTTGAACATGAGCCCTCCGCTCCTCAAGGCCCTCTGCGAGAACGATGGGATCTGGGATCCTTTGCCACAAGAAGATGAGGTCATCGACATCCGGCGGGAAACCATTTATTTGGATATCTCGGCTGACAAGAGCCTCGATGTGTCGGACCGCGATGATGACGACTATTCGGATGCGCGTGAAGGCTTGGATCCTGAACGTCAAAGCATTCAAAGCACGTCAGACTATCCTTGTTCGGGGTACAATGCATCAGCTGAAAACTCTATGCTGGAAGAGGCTCCTGTTCGCAGAAAACGTGAGCTCCCACGACGACCGACGCTTCCGACTGTCTACCTTGACAGTCACAGTCATTGTTCATCATCATCCCTGTCTTCCGTCCAAGACGATGTTGAACGGCTATCGGGCCGTGACATTGCTCTTTCTCCTCCTCTTCTGACCTCCTCGTCAGCCGATTCCCTAATGACCCCTGTGTCATCCGGCCATCCTTCGTCGTCGCATCTCCCTCTCCAAGACTCGAAGCAAGAACGTCTTGTCAAGAAAGCGTCTTCACCGGAATTGTCGAGGATTACCGCAGACCTGATGCGCCTTCGTCACCCATCTGACGGGACGCCAGTGCAGTTCCCTCCAAGCCCTCCCACTCCCCAGAAGAGACGCTCCATCCCTTTGCTGTCGTTATCAACTGCAGATGTGCCACCACCCTCCCCAAGCCCAGGACTTCGAGCTAAGAAACCTTCTCTTCGCCATTTGTTCACCAAGCGGTCGGTTGCCTCCCTAGGTTCCTACTCCTCCGGTGGAAAGAACAGGTCGTCGGTTATCATCTCTTCGGATGGATCCCCGGATTCCCCGTACCTTGCGCCCAATTCTGCGAGCGACTCCACAGTATCGACGCCCCTGTCGGCGGTGACCGCCCCTCAATCGAGCGCGTCGCTGCTGCCACCGGTCATTGACACCCCCATCGAGGATTCTTCTTTGAGCCTGTCGCTCGGCCTGGACGTCTCTCCTCATCAATCGACGCCCGATATTCAATCTTCAGGTCTCGGCACTGGCCGCACCAATTCAACATTCTATGCCTCAGCCCGAAGCTCGACGCTCTCGTTCCCAAGATCTTCGACCTCTCCCCTGGAAGCTGAGACTGGTCACAGCCCTCACGGAGAGATCATAGAGCGCACGGCCTCTTCCTCCGCATCCTCTAGCCATCTCAGCTTTTTNGAGCGCCGACAGCCAGGATAACGACGAAGATTGGACAAGGAGTGTCTTGATCGCTGCCGGTGCAGCGCGAGACTGAACAAAACCAGGTTGATCCTTAGCTCTCCAAATAACTTATATCTCGTCCGCCCATTCCCCGTCCTTCTACCCTGTGTCTGCATTCGGTTGGCGGGTCTATACGAATGTGTTATGGCCACCTCTAGCTACCAGTTCCGGTTACGTTGGGGTCTCGTTATCTTTCTGCGACGGTGACGGTGGTCTTTAGGCTACGTCATCCTCTTTCTCATATATGATATTATTTGCAGTAGACTACCCACATTTTTCGTCTTTCTCCCTTTCTCTCATTTAGCATGGATTCGACGATACCCTTGCATTTGTAGTCCGGGTCTCCTTTTTTTTTCTCTACACACTGTACCCCTTTGTTTTGCGTCATTCAGCACACATATGTCTACCCTATCTCCCAGTCTCTACTACCCTTTATTGATACATCTTTGGCTCATTTTCCTACTTGTTTCACCAATCCTCGTATCATAGCCCTCTGCAACTCCACCGACATCGTTCGACATCTCATCCTATCCCTTTATATCTATCGTGGACTTTTTGGATTTTCACATACATCTCGGGAAGCGTTGAAAACCTTCCATTTGACAAACCTTCTCTCCACATCACCTTCAGATATTCGTTAGAATTTATGGACTCGTCTTTTTTTATCTTCCAACGTGAGAGCATATCTAATGTTGTAAGAGCTTGGATAAACAGAATTCTTCTTTTATTGACTGAGGCCGCAGTCGGTGTAATGCGGCAGATAGTACACACACATATGAATTATCGGGGAAAGTACAAGAAGTTTGTCGTGAGTCTAGTTTGAGTCTGAAGGGCATCAATTGTACAAGGAACCCGAGGTCCATTTCGGTTGTCTACAATGCATCAGGCGAGATATCATACAACGTGTTAACGTCGTCGTGGAAGCTGCTAACAGCGCTGAATGCCGATTTGCTGGGTGCCTCGGATGCTGCATATTCGGATCTGGTATCGAGCGTCTCATCGAAGTAGTGGTGTAAAACACTTCGTGGGGCTAGAGACAGTAACAGTTAGAATGAAGTGTCGTTCTGGGAAGAATTGGATACATACTCTTGGGAGTCTTTGGAAGGCGACAGCTGACACCACTTTGGAGGATGTGGTAGGCAACCAGGCCGGACCAACCTGTCTGGTGAGATGCGCCTAAACCCTTCCCAGTGTCACCGTTGAAGAACTGGGGGGAACGTTTAACAATAATTTGGGTACAAATTTCGCCAGGCGGTCTCACCTCGTAGAACCAGACGTAATCACGGAAGTGGGGATCGTAATCCAGCTTGGAAAGCCCGCCATTAGTTGCACGCCGGCCTTCGCTGTCCCGTCCAAAGATATGGATAACTCGGTGCTGAATTTCCTCGGCAACGCTTGCGAGGTTCATGTAATAGCCACTTCCTGTCGGG
This sequence comes from Candolleomyces aberdarensis, assembly GCA_004126415.1. NCBI lineage: Eukaryota > Fungi > Basidiomycota > Agaricomycetes > Agaricales > Psathyrellaceae > Candolleomyces > Candolleomyces aberdarensis. The sequence continues at coordinate 33,308 of SDEE01000010.1, read as the reverse complement.
CATTCTACCTGTGACGAAGTTCACAAAGAATGAATGACCAGGTTAAGAAAGATCTTGGTACGCAATCCATACCTGCAAGTCGTCGCCATAGTACTGGTAGAATCGCTGCAAAGACTCGATAAGCAAGAAGTTGGTTGCAAGCCCTAGTGGGCAGTGGTCAGCTGAAATGTCTTCTTCTTGGACCACGAAAGCTCACAGATAGGACCACGCCAGTTCGAATTCCCGCCGAACATGCCTGACTTGGAGTCACCTGGCCAGTAGCCAACTTCGTATCTCTGACCGTGGACGTCGATTCCCCAAGGATGCTTCTCGTGGAGCTTTGACAACCTGAACGAAGAGTTCGTTCAGAGGGCAATGAAGGGAAGTATGGGAAGATACATACGATCGAATTCCATGATCACTGAAGAACTCGTCTTCGTCCAACATCTTTTCCAAAATCTTCACCAATCGCTCCTTACTTGCCAGAGCGAGCAGCCGGCGCTCCTCCTTTCCACCAGCTAAAGGGGATAGATATTAACATCAACGTCTGACGATTGCAGGAATGAAACTTCGAACCTTTCATATTAGCCATGTTTCTAGCAGCGACGGAAGGCCTATTTTCAATGAACCATTCCATTCTCTTCTTGAAACCTGGGAAACGATTAATAGTGCCGGGTTCCAGAACCAAGGTAGCGTATAGAGGGATGAGGCCAACCAAACTTCGGATAGGAAGTTGCATAGAATTTCCAGGACCGAACTCAATGGCATCATAGTACAATCCGTCTTGTTCATTCCACAGACTCGCTTCATGGTCGCCTTCTCTGAATGTCATTGCATCAGCAATAAAGATAAAGTGCTAAGCAATGCAAATGCATGAGATTGTGTTCGTCGAGAAGTGAGAACGGGCACGTACCTCGAAGAACTTGGAAGCAATATCTTCGTAAACGGGGTTGTGCTTGGCGAGCTCAAGGGCAATGTTCAACCTAACCCACCGTTTAGACAGCTTCGGTACTGGAAGAAAAAGCAAAACGCACATATTTAAACAGTAGAAGGCCATCCAAGCAGTACCGTCTGCTTGTCGAAGGGTCCCGCCGGTGGGCAAAGGCTCTGACCGATTGAAAGCACCAATATTATCCAAGCCTAGGAATCCGCCTTCAAACACATTGTGTCCTCCCTGGTCCTTGCGGTTAACCCACCTTCGCCTACATCAGCAAGCCGAACAATGATTAAAAGATGTCGCTGGCATACCAGGTGAAGTTGAGTAACAGCTTCTGGAACACCCTCTCAAGGAATGGCAAGTCTTCTTGTCCGTAGAGCTTTCGTTCAATCTTGAACACCCTGAACGTGGCCCAGGCATGGACCGGTGGATTAACGTCGCTGAAGTTCCATTCGTATGCTGGAATCTGGCCATCTGGTTTCATGTACCATTCTCTCGTCAGCAAGTCCAGCTGCTTCTTGGCGAAACCTGGATCTACAACTGCAAGAGGGATGCAATGGAATGCAGTATCCCAGGCCGCAAAGAATGGGTATTCCCATCTACACTTTGTTTAGAACAAACGATTATTTGGATGGGAAGACATAACCCACTTATCTGGCATGGATAAAATGTCTTCAATATGCATATGCTTCCATTCCTGGAGGAAGGAGATGTCAGTCACGGATCCGACGACGAGACAAGCGGCGAACCTTGTTCCTGATCCACTTCCTGTTTGGAGGAGGGGGAGGCTGAGCTGGATCACCCTCCAGCCATTCCTTCTGAATGAATCTGTAATATTGCTTCGTCCAAAGCATACCTCCGAACGCCTGCCTCATAATTTGCCTCAGGTCTTCGCTGACCGGCCCAAACGCCAGCGAAGTGTAGAACTCGTCTGCTTCCTGCCTCCTTTCCTCAACAGCATCGTCGAATGCAACCTCATCCTCCAAGCTGATGTCTTTACCCAGCCGCGAAGGAGTAAGCTTGAGGCGAACAACGGCGCAACCTCCATGACCAGGAACGTCCTTGAAGGTGTAATGGGCACCGAACTTTGTGCCCTTCAACTCAGGGTTGACAAAGTTGGCATTTACTGGGAACGGGGTGCAAGGGCCTTCTTCTACAAGCCCCGGGTCTTCACCACCAAACATCGAGGCTGTTCGGGGGCGCGTCCTCTGGTGGAAAAATCCTTCTGGCTCGGAATTGGAATCGTATGGACGATGGGCCGCAATGATATGGTCATGGAAAGCGTCCTTGACATAAGGGGATACATTGGTGCCGCCGTACAAACGATTGAAGTTCGTGTTGTTCTCGGTGAAAAGGAGTTCGGGTTGGACGACGTCCACANTCTGGGTCGACTTCGAAGTCGTTGGTAGGGCCTACGGGCGGCGGTGAAGGGAGACAGTAGAGGTACGTCTTGCCTAACTCTGAGTGGCGAACGGTGACGCAGCTGATTTGGTCCTGAGCACTACCTTTGACTGTGCCGGTCAATGAAGGCATTGGTGGCGGCTCGAGAGGCCAAGACCAGGTGTTGGGAAACCAGAGCTGAGGAATGACGTGCAAAGTAGCAGGATCAGGTCCTCTATTATAAGAAGTAATTCTCATATAGATATTATCTGGATTCTGTTCGTCCTTGGCGTACTGTTTCAAGCGTCAGTCTAGACCAGGTGTTAGAGGAGGAAAGGCTAACCTCTACAAATACGTCCCAGTAGCGATCATCGTTGAACGAATCGGTATCCAGAATTTCAAACTCTTCCACGTCTCGAGACCTCTTCTGGTTCTCTGCTATGAGCTCTTCATACGGGAACCTCCTCTGAGGGTATTTGTAGAGGAACTTCATATACGAGTGCGTTGGTGTCGAATCAAGGTAGTAATACAGCTCTTTCACGTCTTCTCCGTGATTTCCCTGGTGGCCCGTCACGCCGAAAAGGCGTTCTTTGAGAATTGGGTCCTCGCCGTTCCAGAGAGATAGCCCGAGGCATAAACGCTGATGGTTGTCGGATATTCCGGCTAGACCATCCTCGCCCCATCGATAGGAGCGAGAGCGGGCGTGCTCATGCGGAAAGTGACTCCACGCGTCGCCATTAGCGGAATAATCCTCGCGGACAGTGGCCTAACGTAAAAAAGGACGCGTCAATCATCGAGACCAAAATTTGGACGCGCGCTAACATACCCATTGCCTATCGCTGAGATATGGACCCCAGCGTTTCCAATGCTTCTCTCGCTTATCGTCTTGAGCAAGGCGATGCCTTTCAGCGCCCTTGTAATCCTCCCCAAGCTGCTCTGCCAACCGTAATCGATAGGGTGCTGGAACGTAATCGTCAGCGTTCCTAGGAGGCTGGTCGACGTTCTTCCTTGGTGGGGGAGTTTGGGGCTTCGCGGGCTTTGGAATGTTAATCGTGAGTGGAGTTGGTCCGTCTCTAGATTGCTGCTCGCCATCTTGACTGGGGAAGGGTATCCCATCGATAGCGGCCTCCTCTGCGTTTAGCGGTGCAGGGCGACCCCCACCGCCAAATATCCTGTCCTGAACTTTCTTCGCGGGGCTGGACGCCATCCTCAGGCGATCCTGAGTGAAAAAATGGCCTGATGGTGGTTAAGGAGAAAGAGGGTTAGAGGACGCCTCCAAGTCCTAACTAAGGCCCAGGCGGCACCGCGTCGCGAGTTTGCGAGGTATGTATGAAATTACGTCATAGTGCACGCGGCAAGCTCTTGGATTGCCGGAGGATAGGGACGTTGCCTCGACCTTGCGCTGGCGCATGTGGGATTAGCAGTTTCATGGATGAGAACTTGCACTCAGTGGCCGACATGCATGGGCTATATCTTCGAGGATTTTTGTGATTCCTGCCCACCAGATACAAATGCTAATGGCACACGACAGAACTTGAAGAAGAAATGTGGCCTTCATGGGCCTTTGGCCATCCTAATCGCGCTCGCTCTCGTATCCCATTTTTGGGCCAAATTCGATGGCGAATCCGAGAAGAGATTCTGATCCATGTGGAGAAGTAGTAGGAGACGAGTCAAAGTACGGGTTCCAGCCGAGAAAAGACAAAGCCCCAATACTCTAGTCTAAGAGGGATGATTCGGACGTTGAGGGTCAAGGTTTCCGAGGCACTGGGACACGGCGCCAGTGAATTAACAGGCCAGGCACTTTCCAGTTATATCCCCGCAACCAGCAGTTCCAAGTTGTCAAACGCCTAAAATTTGGTGGATTGGTGTGGGTCGAGAGAGAATAACCGAAGTTGGTGTCAACACTCTGTTTTGTGGAAGGATGCTGGTGGGTGACATGGGAGCCAGATTCTGACATGAATCCAGGACCAGTGAGTCACGATTCGTCCAAATTTCTAGACTTGAAATAAACAACTCGAAGATGCAGAGGAGATAGCAGCTGCCGGAGACGTTCCAGTCGGCAGGATGGTATTTGGATGAAGTCGCTGCAATAACTGGTGAATATTCCTGGGGTCATGTGGCTAGTGAGAATTGCTAAGTAGATGGCTCGAATTGAAGCGCCCTCAGGCTCACAGTGGCACTCCAGAGTCTGCCTACTTTTTCTTCAACTCTTCAAGCGCTTTCAAACCAAGAGCCCGTGGTGGGAGTTTTGGCGACAACTCTCCGTGAATATCCCACAATCGTTGGTCCCTAACAACCAGCACAAGCACCTAAAAAAAGCCAGTCCGTTTCCTCTTTCAATTTCTCTTTCCGAGCGGGAGCTAAGTTGCACTGATTTTGTGTTTTCTTGTTAGACTGCTTTCTAGACATACGCATGCAGCACCGCCATCCAAGCATTTAAACGACTGCATTATGGACCCTGCCTTGACGTGATTTGAGTAAGTACCTTCACATCGCTATATGGCACGCGGGGATTGGTGGGTGATTGAATCCGTTTTGGAAGCATATCCCCTTGAATTTCTTTGAGATTCCTGAGGCATTCACAGCTCGGTTCTGGCAGGTTTTGGCTGGCCTGTAGCAACAATACTTCGTGACATCTGGCCCTCCGTCTCTCAGGCTACAGCACCTTCATCGTCTGGCGTGGTGCTGCCGAATCCATTTTCTCACTGGTGCCCCTTTGGGTTCACTCAAGGTTCACTTGTGCACTGTCACCTGTGTCAATTGCTTCCGACGGACAGATTGGCTTCATGTTTCCCCCCGAGGCACACGTGGAGAGTATAAGTAAATACTGTCGACACTAGCGACGGGCTCGCTTCTGCTTCGTACTCAATTCGCCCCGACTTTTACATATCCCTTTGTATGGCTCTATGAGAGATAGGACTGGTTCCCAATCGTGACAATGAGCTTGTCCCCCTCCGATGCCCAGAAACTCGTGGCTTTCCTCCGGTTCATGGAGGAGAACAAGGATCTCATGGTGGGATACAACACGAAGGTTCCGGTTGAGGGGTACCTTATGATCGGGAGCTTGACTGTCCTTGTGCGTTACATGTGATCTTTCCTTCCACTTTTCATGCTAAATGGATGTAGTTTTTCGATTATCTTGTTACCTTTGATCGGGAGGTAGCGTGTTCCTGCTGCAGCTCTCTCATTCGGTGCTAAATATCACCTTAGGTCAATTACGTCTGGTCCTCTCCTTGGTCCCTCGGTCTTCCTCTCTTTTACCTCAATCGCTATGTTCCATTCATAGACCTCGCCCTTTTCGTCCATAGTAAGGGATGCCCCTCCATGACCAAAGCCAGCGCTCTGACATCCTCGCTATAGTCCAGTTCTCTTATTTGGCAAATGAAGTAAGATTCCTCAGGACTGAAGCCATATCACTTGCTCATCGGGTTTCAGCGATGTCACCAGCACGTCTCAGTGGCGATTTGTGAGTATACCAAGTTTCTGCTTTCGCAATCACATATTGATTGTCCATTTACTAGGGCTCGTTTCGGTCCCGTCCTTCTTCGGCCAAAGTTTGTGGTTACGAACTCTTTCAGGGGTTTCCATTAATCGCCCCCTTGCAGTGATTATCGTTCTGCGAACTTGTGCACTCTGGCAAAACAGCCGGCTGATAGTTTGGTTTCTTCTGCTAATTTCATGCGTGAGTGTTGAATCTAGCGTCCTCAGAGATTTCCTGTTTGTTCACCAGCTTGCGATCTGCTTACAGGCGACGCTGGGCGTTACATCCGTTTTCACTGCTAGGACTCTGGCCAATATGACATGTACGTTCTGCAAATTGCCCTTTCTATCTCACTCAAAGTTAATTGTCGTAGTCGCGCCGAAACCAAGCTTTTTAAGAGGATGCTTCGGCTTTCAGGACTCAAGAATGTCTCTTTATATCTATATTCCTCTATTCATTGGCGAGCTCAGTTCGTTCTTTCTCTAGCCATGGTTACAGATATTTAGCTCACCTGTTGCATTCAGTCATCATCACGCTGACCGTTATCAAAGCCGCTCAACACCTGCGCCAGAACCGAACTGCCTGGGTTTCTCAATTGTATAGAAACGGTCGGTCAGTTCATTCTTGATCGAGTGACGGTTGCTCATCATTCTATAATATAGGCATATTCTACTGTATTTGTATCTTGGGTTCGTGTTACTTTGCCATTCGTGCGAGCTCCAAACCCGTCTAATCTTCTGACCTATTATCTCCTTTTAGCTTTGAGTCTTAGCAACATCATTGTACCTCTTACAAAACTGGTAATTCAGCCGTCTAGTTCCTTCACCTTTGCGCTAACCAAACTCCTCGGCCTAGCCTTATGTATACAAACAAGTCCTACGACTGTACGCCTTCAATCAGCCCTTTCTCTCTCTCTCTCATCTGACTCCGCCTTCTTCACGCTCTCGTTAGACCTCAGCATGTTTTCCACTCCATGTTCTGCAACCGCGTTATCTTCCAACTCTTCGAATACCGCTATCACACAACGCACAGAAATCCCTCTTCTAACCTTTCGGAACCCAGCACAGAGCAAAACGACACCACAGACAACGTTCTCACCAGCGTTTTCATCGACAACATCACAGGCAAAACCGACGACATCGAGCTCAGCACCATCCAGAGCAGAGCAGCATCCCGCATGGACCGAGATTGGATCACCTAGGCGTCGGGACCCGGTAATGCATCTACCTTTTTGGGGTAGCTGTCCCGACTCGGGTTCGCTGCCTATGCTCTAATCCAATCTCTCACCTCGGCGGCCCCACACAAAAATCCGCTCGCTTTCGCAATGTTTAAAAAATCTTTACAAGCTCAAGGGGAAGATTCCCAACTACCTTTGCTCCTTCAAGTTCAAGTCGCGATATGCTCCCGCTCCCCCGAGTTCTGGATCGGAATTAATACCAGCGGTACCCCTTGCCACCCGCTCACCATCCCTTGGCACTGATTCTCGCCATTCGAAGCCGGGAAATTTTGGATGGGCCCCATCTGCAATTCGCGTTCGCTTTCCGGAGAGATCTGGCCCCGGGCTAGCTGCGACGTCGACGCTGCCAGTGCGCATGCATCCATACACTCACTCAAGAATGGACCGGCCGAGTACCTCATCGGGACCCTCGTAGACGGGGGCACGTAGAAGTCACCGATTAGAGAACACGCTTCATACCTACCGATAGACTCTTTCCTTTCGTTACCCATCGTATCTTAATGCCCGCAGGCATCACATACTAGCACGTATGCATCCATACCATACTAATAATACTCGCTCGCTTTGATTCCCTGAAAACCGTACCTTTCCTTATCCTGTCAAGCTCAAGACACACAATGAACATGCGGCGCGAATAATAGATATTGATTTCCTCTAATTGAAAAGAACAAAAATGTTATTACACCAAAATGGGAACCCTCCTAGTATATAATAAAAACGAGAGAAAGAGAACAAGAAAAAAGAACAAAAGAGAACAAAGCAACAAAAGAGAGAGGTCGAGAGATATGTAGAGAGAGAGAGAGAGAAAACCGGCGGATAAAGAGCCGATCGACAAAAATACATACGGCTCCTAGCCAGGCACGGACACCCAAACGTTCAATTATATCCAGGAGAGGTGAAAGAGAGAGTGAGAGAGATATGATTTGAATGGATGCAAAGAAACCACTGAAAGGTTCGCGGAGAGACAGAGAGAACGGAGAAATAAACAAATAGATATGGATGAAGACGAGACGGCACAGAAAATGAGTTCAATGAGGGATGAATACTGATGAGCGAGTAAAGGACAGGGATTTCAGCATGAGATGGAGAGTAGAGGGAAAAACGAAAAAGTCAACCAATATATAGACGATGATGATGGGTCTTGCACTAGAAGAAAGAGTCGAATACTACAAACATCATATGTGCCCAGGAAAAAAAGGTCGAAAGGAATGACGGGAGTGTACATAGATACCAAAGAACGACGAAAGAGAAAGGGGACCTGGATAAATGAACGAATGGGTGTAGCAGCGAGGCGAAGAAGCCCTTGATCATGACGCTTGATGATTGTACAGACAAGTAGGCAGTGATGATAGTAGCTGGTGTTGGAATGTGCTATGAGGAGACCCAGAACGCGCTGAACAGTCAGGTGCTAGAGGTCCGGGAGAGTGGGGCATCGGTTGCGTGGTGATGCGAGGGGGCGGTTTTTTTGTGTTGCGTAAGGGAAGGTGAGTATGTCGATGCTACGGGACGATGGAGTATATGAATGTATATAGTAAAATAATTGGGATGCTTGCAGATATTGATATGATGATCCTGTGAGAGCCAAATGCAGAGGAGACGGTCCCTATGGGCGACAAACGGAGGTGGCGCGAGAAAGGAGGAAGAAACCAAACGCGAGAGGAAGACGAGAGGGGATCGAGGTCATCAGGTCACGAACAAGGTAACCTGTCCACCAGGGCGCCATGCCTCAAACGCCATCTGCACGTCTTCTGTCGACCCCAGTGAAACCATATCGCCATCCTCGTCCTTGTACTTTACGCGCAATGGTCCATCGTCTCGCCTCGGTCCGCATAGTCGAATCTTGCGTCCAACCTTCTCCACGAGCTCCACGTACTCCGTTGTCTTTGCCACCTGGATGACGAAGATATCCTCGTGGAAGTGAACCTTCACCTTAACAGGAGGCCCCGCTTGAGATTGCTGGTATCCATTCATACCGTATCCCGACCCGGCAAGACCAACACCGGCCAGCGAAGATTCGCTCGACCCGAAAGGCGTGATTGGAGAAGAACTGTTCGGCGAGTAGTCTGAGCTATCGCCGGTTGATTGACTTGACCCGCTGCCCCGTTTGTTGCTACTGCCGTTGACATTTGTAGGGATTCCACGAGGCTGAGAAGTCCAATGAGGGCTCGCTGTAGGTAACGGCGGTGGAGGCATTGGCTTGGGAATGTAGGCGCTGGGTTGGCTAGCACTCCGTGACCGGTTCATTGGTGGTGGAGGCAGGGCATTCCCATTAGCGGTCGGTGTAGGCCCGTTCCGATAGTCGTGCATCACCGGACTCGAGGAAGCCCCAGGCGATGATGCATCATATCCCGACTTGAGGCGCGTCGAGCTGAATTGACTTCGTAATGAGGGTCGCGATGGTTGCTTGGGTTGAGATGGCAGCCCATTGCCGAAGCTTCCGTCTGAGTGGTAACTGTTCGCGCTCATGTTCGAGTGCAAACGAGGAGTGAGAGGGCGCATGGCAATGTGAGGCGAATTGGCAGAGGGAGGTCCAGGAAGATTATTCCTCCACTGCTGAATCGTTGGACCATCGTTACTCTCTGTCTGTGCACGGGGGCGATCATGTCCGGAAATTGAATGTTCTCGCTCCGGTGGCATCGATAGAGCATTCGGCCGGCGGCCCATGGGAGTCCCGCGACCCGAGGCTAGGGGATAGTCTTCCAGATCATCGTCATCATTCTCAACATCGAAGCCATTGTGCGGTGGATAGCCTTGAGGGCCAGCGTACGATGAACCAGGAGGCATAGAATCATGATGATACGGCGTTGTTGATCGACTGATTCTGGCAGTGGAGTGTGCGCTCGAAATGGTAGACGACGCTTGGGAATAGGCAGACGACATCGTGCTGCCAGGGAAGGGAGGCTGGTCGCCATGTGCGGAGCGGATGATGCCGGGGGAGGTGTAGTGATGAGCGATTTTGGAAATGCCATTCGACCGTTCAGAGGCCCTCCTTTGAGCGGCTTCTTTGATGAGACGGTTGATAGTTGCTTCCCACTTGCCCATCTGGTCCTGGCTGCGGCATCGAAGCGTGAAAAACTCGAGGTCATCATCTCCCTTCCACCATACTTGGAGGGGGAAATTGGATGGAATGCCAGATGCTGTTGAGTTATCGTTAGCCTCGTACAACAGGAAAAGCAGTTGAGTTTGCCTTACTTGTCGATACTCGCGAAGCGACTGGAATGGCTTGGGTGACATTGCCGAGGAAGATCCGTCCTTTCAATAGCAGTGGAGTGTCCCTCGAAGCCAAGGACTGTGCCCCAACGGGAGTTGGGGGGACCGCCTTTTTCGAGATGACATTGTTTTTCGACGATTTCCCGCCTCGGGCATTTGGAGGCTGTTGGGGCGCTTCCTTGCAGCAGAGAATGATCTTCTCAAAGAGGAAAACGTGGTATTCCCGGTCGATGTCTGACTTGGTCACCACGAACACGTCTTCGAGAAGGAGCTCGCCAAAATTTTCTAGATGGTGTCCCTTCCAGTCGGTGATGCGTTTCGCGAGACTCTTGACAATCTGGTCATTGTCTGCTCTACGATGGGCTTCGTTGATCTTCGCCGTGATCCGCAAAACGGCATCGGAGCCCTTCTTGAGCTCGTCAAGGTATCCATAGGTTTCATCACCTGTTGCGACCTTGATCAAGTCCTAATAGAGAGTTAGTGACATGTGCCATGAAACACGAAGCACTCGACATTACCCCAAAGAACAGCGGATATTTGCAGACTCGCTGAATGGGCGTGATATGGAAGGCCCGCAGCTCACTGACACTGATGAAGTGGTTCATGGCCTAGAATAAGGTTTGTCAGCATCGGGCGACGCCAAAAAGGGTTGAAACCTCGGTTGTTAAGGTGATGACGAGAAATGGATGCAAGTCTAGAGGCAGCCAGAGTCAGAGTAGGGGCAAAACTCACAGTCAAGCTCCCTTCAAGAGTAACCATGAGTTCCATTGCGTTTGTAAAATTCGAGCAATATAGCTCATAGACGGCGAATTCATCTTCCTGTAGGTCGCGAAGCATAGAAATGGTCAGCAACTACAACGGGAAATCCATATACAGAACAAGAGCGGACACTCACGCATTCGATAAAGTGCTGACCCCACCGTTGCCCGGACCAAGGCTGCTCTAGCGTGCCCTCGAATCGGATGAGGAATTTGCGTTGGAAGTTGAGAAGGTTGTTCAAATTTGGGAAGAGGAGATGGATGGTGTCTTGATCAATGATATTCTGCTGGGCGAGCTGTGTCGCATATTTCTAAACAGAATATGCCGGCATGAAATTCCATTCCTGAGAGAGGCGCCGTAGAGGACGCACCTGCATGATCTCTAGACCTTCAACGTATTTCCGTTCGGTCTCAATGATTTCCTTGGTAATGTATATCCGTCTGGATTCTCTGGCATTTGTGGGCGGTGGAGGGGGGAGGGTGTCATGAAGAGAGTCCGAGGAGTCGTGTGCTGACAGTGTTGGAGGCGATGGTGGGGCCTCCTCAAAGGCGTCGGCTGGAAGGTAGTCGACAATGGCGGTCACCGTATTGATAACCTGCTCGACGTATTCAGTAATTGCACTGCGAGAATGGACAATTAGAGGACGCACCTTGACCAGTCCGTCTGTTGACTTCCGGTCCCACAGGTCCGTGACTGTGAATGGCTCACAGCCCGGGATGTTCTGGGCGACACTGTCCGACTTTACTTGGATAGCAAACTTTGCAATCCCGTGCTTCTTCTCCTTGTCAGGATTTGCCTCGAACCTCTCCTGGTTGAAGTGCGAGTAGTCGATTTTGGCGAAGCGGCCGTCGTTTGGAAGCTGGTCGAAGACGTAGCAGAGAGAGATTCCTAGCGAGAGGACGTCCCAGATCTGGGTGACGGGGTCTGTCGACTGCCTAGAGTCGGAGGAGGTTGCGAGCTGGAAATAGTGGGGAAAACCGTGGATGCGCATGAGGCGGGAGCGTAGCGACGAGCATTGCTGGTAGAGGGAGGTGGACTGGGAGGCGGCCTTGTTGAGGAGGGTGTTGCCGGACTCTATCGAGAGGCCAGCGGTAGAGACGATGGACTTTTTGCGGCCAGCGACGGAGGCCATAGCGGCGAGGGGAGGAGGAAGATGGGAGAGAGAAAGCAGGTGAGTGGGAGAGGCGATATCCACGTTCGGCTGCTAAGCACGAATCAAATCACCAAAACCGATCCAACCTGCTCGATTCGGCCATTCAAGCTCCGACAGACAAACCTGTCACAACACCCCGGCTCGCTATTGTCCTCCTGCGCTTGTGCCGGCCCAGTCACCCTCGTGAGCGCCACTGCTCATTCTCAGAAAATCCTTGGAATTGCTGGCTAATCGTCGACGCAGCCAGCGCCAGCCTCTGCTGCCCCTGCCCCCAACGCCCCTTGCATCTCGATCTCCCTGTCACGCAGCTCCCCAGATCCAATCTCTGATCGCTGATGTCCGATACGTTGGGTGGACCCACGCGACCCCCATTAGGCCATGTCGAATGCATCAACAAACGCGCCCACCCTATCGCGCAACAGCCACATTGCGCCCTATAGCCTCTCTGCGAGCAGTGCGCAGACAAGCAGGCCAGCCTCTCAATTTCCGAAATGCAGTCCCCGGGCCACCTCGAGTGACATGTCTGCATGTGTATCGCGCCTCTTCAACGCAATCCCATCAGTCATGTCGCTTCTTCGACAGAAGCACCAACAGGCTCACACAACCGTGTCCTGGCTACAGGTACCGCTACCCGCGAATTGCGACGCAGAACAGCACAACCGTCTCGATTACAGCCTTCTTTCGACATGAATTGCTTCTGGGCTTCGTCGTCGTTGTCTTCTTCTGGCAATCCCTCGCAGCTCGATGACGAAAGTGGCTGACTGCCAACTGGAATACTTAGCAAAGATTGCGCGTCGCGGTACCTAAGCACCCTAGCCGCTGCCGTATCCTTTTTTGCGAAAAGATTTCTGCTCCTCTTCTTCTCTCTAGCCGCGGGCGAATATCACGCTTATCCAGTCCCCATCTCCCACCCGTTCACTCGGTTCAGGCTGCCCAAATGGCTCCTTGTTTATACTTCAACGTACCGCTACGTAGATGAAATCATCTCACCGCCATTCCGGGTCGCCGCCTCGAGCCAAGGTTATGATGACTCAACGGACCTATACCTAACCTCGAGGAGCAGAAGGTAGTCAATCAAGTCTAACATAGAACAAGCAATCTATCACGAGTGCTAGAATGTTCCTTCCCTAACGCAGCATTGCGTCACACCATCTCCGCGACGGGAAACTAGGCTGACCTTCGCGGCATGGCAGCATTGTCAATAGTTAACAAATGCTTCCTTGTAAGTAAGTGTCTGTGCTATCTAATCTAAAAACCGGTTTACCTTTGTTCTTTCTTCTCTCGGAAATCAGTCATAGGACATTAGGCTCGGAACTCGACTTTTGACATCTGCATAATAGTGTGCCAAATGCTGCTTGTACCGGCGGATCCTTGAACTTCATTACACCGGAATTGCGCCCCGAAATGCTTGCTACTTGCACGGAAGGGGCTCGAATCATTCGTACACTCGTCCCGAACTCCTCCTTCGAAGCCCGGACGTCGATGACGCACAAGACAAATCTTCAAGTTCTCCTTCTGGTCGATGTTAGACAGACAGCTACAGACGGTCTACCATCCACCCCGAAGGGTACTGGCTTTGGCAGTATCGTATTCCGGACATCTCAATGAAGTTAGCTAGTAAGAGAGAATTGTGAGGTGACTAACGGGAGTCCTAAAATGCAGTTGAAACCTGATGATAGACATGTCTATTTTCTGTGGGGTACTCCTGTCATTAAGGAGGGGCTCCGCTGATGTCGAGGATATGCAAATTGGGGACTGTTCGTAGTAGCGCTCTGAGCAAGTCGAATGATAATCTGGCGCTGATGGGCGGTCATAGCACTCCCACCTCAAAATGGATTCAACCCGATGATCATCCAGCGCTCGTTTAGAAATCGGATGGGACCTCTCCCTAGTATGCAGATAACATCCTTCCTGGGGATTCGGAGGCATCTTTTTTTTGATCCCGGCCATCTCGCAACCGACAATTGAATTCACCTAGGTAACGCTCACTCGATTCGAAGCAGGAGGTATGCTGATTCCATTCATAAATTGGATTATGGATACAGTGTATCCTCTCTCTGTCACCGCCAAGGCTTAAAATAACTGGCACCGTCAGCCACTACTTCTCTATCTTCCGCACACATCCCCTTTTAAAAAGAGCAAGTTACGACGTACCGGGGACAATTTCCCACTGGGCCCCGAATAATACTCCGTACAATTTCGCCAAGTGCGAGACCACCAACTTCGGAAACCTTGTATGCATAGCATGTACTATGCTCCACCCCACCCCCATCCTTCCAAGCTGTTTACTTGCAGTTGCTTACCCAGTACGTACCTTTCCTAGGATCCTTGAGTGTTTCTTCCCAATTTTGTCTATATGCTCGTACTCATCAATGATGAAAGAGATCTGGAATATTCCACCAGATTATTTCGTACAATCAGTTCAGTTGCGAGTCTATGGGAACGTTCCTTATGTAGGCACGCTATTCGGTTGGAGATAGCCCCGTACCTGCGTCGGGGAGGGGGTGGGGTCGGGAGTCCGGGAAGGCTCCCGGCGCCCCATCATACGTACATTCACCCTAACGTACATCTGACAACGGCGGGCGCCAGAGACGATGATATATCTTTCTCACCCTGGGAGTAGAAGCGGGTATGTAAGTAGATAAGTTAACAGCAACTCGAGCGCACCTCCCGTTGTGCTCCCTGCTCCATCGACAAGCCTCATGCTGCGTAGCGAAGTTCGGTAGAAAAAATTCGCTGAGAAGGGTAAGTACAAGGACAACCGACACCGTGACGTCTGCGGCGCTGAGCACGTTGAAGCCTGCAGGCATAGAGTTCAACTTGTCTGTTGCCGCGGACCGCCACACACGCGTTATACATAAGTGAGTGAATGAGATGGGCTAGGCTGTGAGACCGGCGGCAGAGCTCAGCTCGGTTTTAAGGACTTTAAGTCGTCGCTGATAGCCCGTTACCGACCGGGATATTCTATTCAGCGATTTCGGGGTGCTGGACCCTTCCTTCGGACGAGGCATTTCTCCTTCCCCCTTGTACTACAAAATGAACGGGACGGTTCAAATTGTTTGGAATAGAATGAAAAAATTTGAAATTAAAGGTGAACAAAGTCGTTCAAAACCGAACCAGTGACAGTCACTTCCGGTGACTCAAACAAACACCTCGAAAAGAAACAGAATAATACTTCGGCTCCGTTAGACGAGAGACACGTATCGGAGACGAACGAAGAAACAAAGAAAAGTCGTTAGAGTTATGCAGATTTAGATACGGACAGCTCGGAGGCGTCGCACCCAAGGGGACTGGCGATCGAGCTGCACCGAGACATGGGCGTTTCTTGTTATTTGCTGTTAAGCGCGCGCGAGGTCACGTCATGTCACTGTCACGGCCTTCTAGCCTCATTGCCTCCATTCGCACCATCGGGTATTTACCGAGACGCCCCTTGTTACTTCTACGATCGGATAGGTGTCAGTGGCACGTAGCTAGTTATGAAGAGCAAGTAACAACGAAGTTAAATTTTCGATGAAAAGGTGCCCGAGCTATGACGCATTCCTCGATATGGTGATCACTTTGCTCTCTTGTTCGAGGACCGACCGGAATCATTCAACTTGGCGTCTGCTCCACCTCCGTTCTCAGACACGGGGACGAGAACGGGAAAAGAACGTTATTTTGTCTAGATTCTAGGCACCGAGAAGAACCCCGAAAGCCGACCCGTTTGGCAGCCAGCGGGAGCGAACGCACGAGTCGAGCGGGACCGATAGTATTCGCGACTAGGTATTGTGCTTTTTCGGCTGTGGGACTCACACAGATCCCTGAGACATGTGCAAGGCATTTCGGTATAATGGGTTGCGAGGTGCGATTTATTTTTGAGTATCAGGCTTATGGATAATCAGTTGAAGAACCACTTCGTTCTGCATGTCAGGCGTTCTAGGATTAGCTCTAGGCCGAAGCTCAATACGACTTCTCTTGAAACATCACTACGAAAATAGACAGAATCAGGAGCATACCGATGAACAGGTTTCATCAGCCTTAGCAAACACAGATGCTAAGCTTTCAATACAGTTGAGATTTCGAACTGGCTTTTTGAGTTCTCATATCTAACGATTGAATAGAATCTCCGAAGAAGATGCGTTCCTCCAGGCAACCGGTCTGTGTAAGGCATGCTCGTAAGTCTCTCGAAATTGTAACCGTGGCGTCACGATGAGATGGTTGACAACCATAGCGTCACGGTGATTGAGAACCCTTCGCATGTCGAGAAGCGCCCGACTTAGCGGTCACCATGTAAGCAATAACACTTCACAGGCTCGTAAAAGATAAGTGATTCAGCTAGCTTACTACTCCGCGACATCGACCTTCTGCCGAGTCGGATTCGGGAGAGACAGAATGAGATCAACGAGAAGGCTGTAAAGTGGCAGGGAATGACATACCCCTGAAGAAATCAAGTCAAACACCGGAAAACACGATACCGGATAGCGCGAAAGTCTACCGGGTCTCTCGTCACTCGGCAGCCTCTCCTCACCTGAGATTACACTGCAATGAACTAGCGCCTTCAGCGCTCCGGCGCCGATGTAGGGCGCTAATAATAGGCTCTGGCGCGGAGATTATGACATCATAGTATCACGATGACCCCTTCTCCGTTCTTCGAGTTCAGGCTATTGAGCTTTGTAGCAGCGGATCCAAGAATACGTACAACAATGCCGTTTCAGCTTGCTCCAAAATCATTATGAAGCAAGCTCTACGCAGTCGCCGACGCTTTGTTACATTACACCGATGGCTGTGATGAACAATCATTTGGACTGAGGTGAACGTTGCGGTTCACTTGTGGCAACTTCGACTTTGCTGATGATCAGATTGTGTTATGATCTCGTTATCTCAAGCTTTTTCGACCACTTGGAGCGGTGGTAAGATTCTCCGCCGGTTATGTTGTGCGAGGTCGAGCCGCTGGATATGCGTGGTTTCCATCTGCCGCGAGTCACCGAGACGTATAGATTGTGCCACTTCAAAAATGGGAGACAGACTCTCTCTGACAGGCGGAAAAGCGGAAATGACACGGAGCATGCTATTAGATGTTACTGACTGGCCTCAGCGAAACCTTTATCAAGGAACCAGATTTTAAGAACTGGAATCATATGGACGCACCAATTCAAAGGATCGCTGTCGATGGCAGGCAGATTCATGGGAAAGAAAGGTGGACTCCGTTGAGCGTAGCGCTGAGAAGTTGGCTTTAGGAAGCACTTCATTTGGGCTCCTGATATGAGCTTGTATTTAGATTGGGTATCATTTCAGTTGAGCGTCTCATCCCATTGAATTCACCGAGTTCTAACGTGGAACGAAGGATGATTAGAATTGAGGCGGTTGCCGTCAGACTCGAGGGGCTATGAAGTCTAATAAACATTGCCTAGAATCGGATCGCTATTCACGACGACCAGGACAATTATGATCGTTCCTCAGGACGTCGAGCCTTGACCCTGGTTCCTCTCACAGTTCAATGAAAGCAAGGGCCGAGCTATTTCCTCAGAATTACCAAATGGACAGAGTGCAGCTGTACCAGCCCAAGAGCCCAAGAACACCCAAGAACACCAGAATACAAGTATCAGCTCTTCTCACATCACAGTGCAATCAGCGCTGAGCAACAGTTAGTTGCGCAATGTGATGAAGTTCATACAACAGAGCTGTGCGTGGGGCCATGAATGCTCGGGAAGTCAATTGATATTGATAAGATGAATCGTAGCAGTGCATATGTACTACTACTACAGTACAGCCCAAGAATAGTTTTCCGATGCACCGGCAAATCCATACAAATGGCCCTTGTCATTGGAAACATCCTTACATGATATCACTTGAAGATAAGCACAGGATACTGATGTGAACTCAAACCTTCTACAAAGAGGCACGACTTCAGGTTTCGAACAAGCAAGCAAGTGGACCCCATCACAAGAAATTCGTTGATGAGACAGAAATGCCTTTGCGTACGCTCGAGGGCAAGGTAGAATAAAGCCGCGTAGAGTTTTACCGGACTCTTTCAAGGGACCTACAGGCGGCGAGACCTGACCAGACCTGCTAGTTGAGCGCATGCAGCGGCCAGCAGTGGCCTTACCGAGTCGGAGGAGCAACATGCACACCCGTGTACCGGAGGCCTTCGAAAGCGAGCTGATCGCATACGCGAGGTTGAAACTGGTTGAAATCTTTCACGTTGGAGAATCGAGAAGTGCGGTGAATAGTCCCGCGATTCAGGCCATGCTAGTCAAGTCTGCAAATCTGCATCATTCCAACCTGGAGTTAAATTAAGCGACCGTTCAGTGAGATTTGTGCACCAAGATAGGGAAAAGTCGCGATACACAGTCAGACAGCGGTCAATTCAAACGAAATCCAGAGCCATGATACGATACAAACTGTTGAGGCCAGTCGGACCCTGGTAATTACGACAGCCTCTGACATTGACCAGAGTAAGACCGGAGGATCTGGACTAAAGATGTCCGCGAGTCAAAAAATTCCCAATGAGCTCTAAATCTGGTCTCCCAGTTTGAGGCACATTACAGAATAGTTGGAATCGATAAAATCGCAGAATGCTTTGACAGTTCTGACCAGTTTGGTCAAGTATCCCCTGTCCGAAAGTCCATGGCAACGATATGGTCTTCGTGGCTCCTGCCGGCTAGAATTTGGAATTTCCAAAGGAACCCTGTGGCTTCGCGTGAGACAGGACGGGGATCAGCGAGATATCAGAGCATGAGTCACACTGATGGCGATCAGTCCAACTTTATCTCGCGGAGTTGCACTACAGGGGCAAAGGAGAACCCGAGTCTGAAGAGCATATGTAGTTGGAGAATACGGGGTCGCAAAGAGAGTAGATATGACAGGCAGCCAGGCGCATGCAGTCCCATGAACATCTTCTTTTTGATCAGACTCAGCAAAGCAACTCGTGGCTGAGGTGGAAGAGCGAAGGGAGACGCAGGAAAGATCAAGAGGATGAAATATGAGATCATCAAGTGGGAGAAGAGGTGGAAACTGTTTGAAATAAGCTCACCTGAAACTTCAAGATCAAGGGGGCAACAAGGTGAGGTTGCGACTGGTCGCGAGCAGGCCCCAGGACCCAGCTTGAATAGACGGAGGCCCTTTCCTGGTAAATCAAAGGGGGCACTGTAAGTCTGCCAATCGGTGCCTGTGCAAGTTACAGATTTAAGGGCAAGGATTGAGATGGAAATGGTCACAAGGTCTCCAGGGTTTGCACCCTCGTGTCCAATGAGAGGGCTTTAATGGTCAGAGGACGCGCTCTACTAGGAAAGGCGTCAGCGGGGTATTTTGAAACACATGCAAGTGACCATACAGTCGGATGAGATGGTTCATTTCGGCTGGATCAAACATATCCTGGCATAGTAGCGTCGGGAGCCAAGGGTCGGTGGCCAAGTTGAGCGGATCAATATTCAGACTCCGCCCCAAACCGGCGTGGGAATGAGGCGTGTCGGTGGGAGGACTCCAAGCACCTTTACCCAGAATATCGGCCAGGTGAGACCCATGGCACCAGTCCGACCTTCTGCGCGCCGCCTCCTGCCACAAAATGCCAGTGACCAAGGACAGACCCACAGCGGCGCCAGCAATGACCCAAATGTCAATAACGAGCTTTTCATTGACCCCATGCTGGGCACTCCCCTTGCTGTGTACATCGAGAAGGACGTCGAGGAGAAGGACGAGCTTGTCCGTTTGGTGACGGTAAGTTGCCCGATTTAACGCGTCGCATCAATTGAGGAGACTTTGGTATACGCGTCGTCGTTGTCGCCTTTCCCGAACAGTGTGCTGCGCAGTATGGTGGTTAAACGCCAGCCATTTTCACCTTTTCTAACTGGCCGTTCCTAGGCATACGGAGGGACAGTCTCGCCCGGTTACAGCGGCGTCACTTATATCTTAGGTGAGTGTATGAAAAAACCGCCTTGGCCGTTCCAGCTGACAGAAAAATAGTCGACCCCCACAAAACCTCTGGACAGAACCTCTTCCGGCAATACGCTGGTAAAAAGACCAAACTTGTCCTGAGCTACCGCTGGATTCGAGAATGCATCAGTGCGAACCAACTGCAAACATTTTCCACCAACTGGGCTGGGTGCAAAGTCACCGGGGAGGAACAGTATGTCTGCCAATGGTTCTCATAGTTATCTATCCTCAGGCATCCATTACAGAGTGTATGCCCAATCTTCCAGGTTTCAGGAGGACACGACGGCACATACCCAAATGATCACCCATGAACAGCCGCCTCCGCCCCAGGCATCCACCTCTGCCCAGCCCAGAGTGCCCTCGCAGCCTGTTATGCCTTATCCCATGGCGCCTATACCTGCTGTTATAGTCGATCCTATGAATGGCTTTCCACATACCGTCTACGCTCATCCAATGCACCAACAGCCTCATGGAATGGCCCATTCTGCCGCTGCTGCATGGCATACGCATCCGCAGGTGCAAGGAGCTTTGCCCTCGAATATGATTCGACCCACACATCCGCAACCATACCGCGAAGACCAGACTTGGGACAGCTACCAACAACCGCAGGATGGTATGGCCTCCACCCATGCAAACTATGCAGGGGAATACAGGTATCGTGGAGACCATCCGCCATGGCTGCCTCCACCGTCAACATCAAATGGTTACTATGACCCTGCGGTCAGTCTAAATATTCTTTCTCCCTCCCTCTTTGCTTACCTGATTTGGTTTGGTATAGCAATACGAGAGCTACGCTCAAGCCACATACATGCAAGAACCTGCTCCAGCTCCCGAGCCAGCGCCTGTCATGGAAGACCCTTCGTCCTCAGCAATCCAGCCACAGCCCGATATGTCCCAGCCTGTTGATCTCGCACCTGAAATGGGCCGGCTCGAGCCACCAGAGCGTGTTAGAGGTCGCAAGCGAACACGGATGCAGGTGAGGCTTCCAAACTAGTCGGTGCGGGTTCAAATTCTGAAGTCGTTTAGCAAACGCCTGCGACGCCGGCGGAGAATTTAGTCAATCGGTCAGCTCCTGCCAGGTCTCCGACACCGCCAACAAGAGTTATCAGAAGCACGTACGGCGGAAATCTGTTCACAGCTGACGATGTCATGTACCTCAAGAAGTACATTGATCACTGCCAAGAACAAGGATTGGTCCTCAGGTTGGTAGCTCTGTCCTGCCTTTCTACATCCAGTTGTACTCACCCTACGTACAGTCTTCGAGAGATCTGCGAAAGAGTAGCCGTCAAAGCACCTCATCACACGTTCGTACTCATGGCTTCATAGAAGTGAGCTTCCCTTAACCTATTCAAATAGATTTTACTCCTGGCGACGATACTGCAACAAGCACCAAATCAGACTTGGTGGATATGTAATGAGCGCCGTTGCCCGCAGTGATTCCCCGGGTCTGGACGATGATGGAATGGAAATTGAAGAAGAAGTCGAGGCAGTGCTACGAGGTGGTCCAGGACCGAGTACCTCACGGATGAACACACTGGCATCGCGTGCGGATTCCTCGCCACGGAACCGGTCGCCCACGCCACCTCGCGCGCTGTTCAGAAGTACAACGGGGAAGGGCGTTGCGTTCACTCCGGAAGATACCACCTTCTTGATGAAGTTCTTGAAATATCGAGAGTATGTCATCTCCAAACTTTGCTTTTACGTCGATTTCATTACTGATTTGCCCGTATAGGTCTCAAGGGAGGGTGGACATGGTCCAGTTCTGGAAAGATGTTGCAGCGAAGGCTCCTCACCACTCACGAGCATCGTGGATGAAGTATTGGCGTAGACATAAACACGAACTCATCAGAACAGATGATGAAGAGCTCCCTCCACCTCCCCCAGATAAGAAGATGCGATACAGTCGTGAAGACGACATTCTTCTCGCTAAATTCTTCTACGAAAAGCGAGAAGGAACTTCGGATAAACTCTTTCAGGCCTTTGCTCGTCAGGTATGTGAACGGTTATCCTCTCAGCCGATATTCTTGAGGACAAGAAGCTGATCCCAACTTTTTACAGCATCCTCATCATCCATGGAAAGGGTGGCAGGAGCACCATCGAATACACAAGACGAAGATTGACCACCTCATTGATATGCTCACGATGGGCCAAAACATTGACAGTGAACCATGACAGGCGTGTCTTCGTGCCATTACCCTTTTGCCAGTGCTGTTCACTTTCCTATTTTGACACGGACCTTATTATTATTCGTAATATTATTGATTTTGCTTCAACTAAACTCTCTGAACGCGCCGTTTAACCTTTTTACGTCTACCAAGGAGCCTTGCATTGTACCTCTTTGACATCATGCCGTGCTCGGACTCCCTTCTGCCATGAGCTTTGCACTTTCCCCTGTCGCCTGTTTGGATCTTCTCTTCGCCTGTTCTTCTGGAGTGTCGTCTGCATTACGCAGAATCCTGTCCCAAATACCTTCCGTACATTTAGACCAAGGAGGGTGAAGGCAGTCAAGCATTTAACCGAACTCCTTTAAGCTTCCAAGAACTGGAAAAACAGCACCCTCAAGTCCCGGACAGCAACCACGTTCAAGTCCAATGCCAAGATAATGTCACTCTCCTGAGAGCTCCTTCAAGTCGCCTCGGTTTAGGGC
The DNA here is from genome assembly GCA_004126415.1 of Candolleomyces aberdarensis. NCBI lineage: Eukaryota > Fungi > Basidiomycota > Agaricomycetes > Agaricales > Psathyrellaceae > Candolleomyces > Candolleomyces aberdarensis. The sequence continues at coordinate 10,614 of SDEE01000010.1, read as the reverse complement.
TAATCATGTCTTCCAACGATATTCCAGGTCAATCTCCTCATAACCTTCTTTCTATAGCGCCGGCTCGAGTTCCCCCTCGTTGTCGCCCTCGCCTTGACGTCGACTAGCGTCGCTACCGCTCAAACTTCGAATGCCATCTTGACGCACAGCTAACAGGCCAATCCTGGCCACACATCCACTTCTCTTTCTGCATTAGGCACCTTCTCCAGCGCCGACCAATGATGTCAACTCGAATGCACCAAAGACTAAAGTGCAGTGGCACAAGGTCAGCGCGCCGAGCGCTAGCTTTACGCAAAAGGCCAAGCCGGCGACATGCAAGGGATTAGCGCTTAGCATGGACGCGAGTCAACCTTTATTCATATTCCCATGTCTTCTTCCATCTATGCGTCCGGTGCGCTGCAACTTTGTGTATCAGTTCATGGGGAGGTGAACTCGGTGATTCGTACTTCTGTGTTGACTTGTAGTCTCAGATCTCCGGACTTCATACATTGGTGCGAAATGTGTATGTGCAAGAAGACGGTGCTAGTTCGCTAAACTTGAAGTGCTTTTCCCGTGTGCTGCAAAGTCGGTCGGTCACGTTTTTTTGGTGAAGTCAGCGCCGAAAAGGGTCACAGGCTGGGCCACCGCGATGCATCTCTCAGACTCGCTAAGTTTAAGATTAGACAGTTGAAATCCCGATGCGGGCCTGAACCAAAGCGAAAATCAATTGAAGGCTCGGGATACCGTACATATAGCGTTTAATAGTGTAACAAGTCCCGTCAATGGGCCTGCGATACCGAAGCACGGACCAACTGTGCCTTTGCCTCTGACCGCGGCTTGAACACACATCTAAAAGGTTTAGGCGTGCTGTCAGAGGAAGAAGGTCAGACTTGTACCAACTTGAACGACAGAGGGCCAAATTAAACTCACTTGGCGAGACCAGAATCGTACTCATGAGTCAACTCGACTGTCCTTTCCACTTCCTCTCCCGAAGGAAGAGTCACCTTCTCCTTGGCTTTCTCGATATCGAATGTGGCGATGATCGACGCTACCGACAGCCAAAGAGACTCAGAGGCTATGAACCTTCCTGGACAAATTCTGCGGCCGAATCCAAAGCATGCATGCCCAGGGTCGCGAGCGCGTGAGTAGTCGAGTTTCCCTGTTTCAGGATCTATGAACCGGTCGGGTTTGAATTCGAAAGGGTCAGCGTAGACATTTTTGTCGTGAAGCATTGCCCTAAAGCACAGATGCATAACATTTGAGTGATCCAGGAAGCTCAGAAAGCACGAGCAGATGCTGACAGGCCTCACTCACCATTCGTTTGCAATGATAATCGCACCTGCGGGGATACGGTAGCCTTTGTACTCGTCATCCGTTGAGAGAGCGTGCGGGACCGCTGAGCGAAAACCCGATACGTCAATGAGGTTGTACACAAGCATGATAATGACCCACCAATCGGAGTGACTTCCCTCCAGCGAAGCGTCTCCTTCACGATGGCTGTTATGTAGGGAAGAGATGGCTCGTCATCGAGATCAGGGAGATGTCCAGGTTTCACGACACTGTCAATCTGCATTTGTGCCTTCTTCAGGACCTCGGGGTGCTCCAGAAGACCCAAAATGCAGCTGCCAATCGCTGAGATACTCTGTGTACTGCCCAGTTAGCCAAAGAAAAGCTGTTGAAGTCTTGAAAAGACTTCTCACCGTGTCAGACCCAGCTGGAAACGGGTATGTTAAGGGCGGTCAATATGTGGGCATCGTATCTAAGAAACTGACTGTTTACCTGAATACAAAGCACCTAGGGTGTTACGAAGTACATCTTCCGTAAATGCATCGTCTTTTTCACCAGCTTCGATTTTCTGCAGGCATGTCTGTAAAATCGACACAGTGGGATTCCCAGATTCCTACGAAAAGGGGGTGTAAATGTTGCAGAATCCCGAAGTGAGGAATAATTGGTACCCACAATTCGCCTTTTTGCATCCGCGTATGGAACTTCCACCATCGCCATGGTCATGTTATACCACTCGCGAGCCTTCCGCTTGAAGGATGCGCCAGGAAACCAGGCTGGAACATATTTCAAAACGGGAATAGCGTCGACAAGAAACGCTCCAGGAACAACAGCAATAATCGCTCCGTGATTTGCTCCTTCGGCGAGCTCGACATAAGGATCATTCTCCTGTTGTATTTGGATGCCATACGCGACAGATAGAATTGTCTCTGCTGCAAACCTGTATACGATTGTCAGTTGTGGGAAGGAGATGGTGCCAACTCAAAAACTAAACTCACTGCCTGAGATGAGGGATCAAGTTTTCATCATTCCGATCATCCAAAAGACGCTTGAGGAGATTCCGCGTTGCCTGGGCTAGGTGAGGTCTGTATTGCTTTATAGCCGTCGCTTGCATAGATTGGTGGGCCAGACGTCGATGCTTGCGCCTACCAAAGTATCAAGTCACAGGTTTCTTCGAGATGGTGTATTAACGCACCAATAATCGCCTGATCGTTATCCGAACGAAATATCAATTTGGTGGGTGCAACGGAACGAGGAATGGATTTACCGTAATCCGTCAAGGCAAAGTTGTAGTCCCAGCCCATGAGTTCCATTATCATGACCATGCGTGGTCTACAATGTCAAAGACTGTTAGTGACAAGGACTAGCATCGTCTGTTGAATCATCTCCACCTGCCAGAATACAGAGAAGACCTCGTTTCTAGAAGATCCACGGCAGCCTCGTATTTGTCCAATACGATGATATGAGTTCCTGCTGCCTGTAAATGGATAATATCGGTGTCTGTGAAGAGTCACTAGGTATTACAATGGCATGGGAAGAGGCGATCCAACTTACTGAGCTCAGTCGACCATTCATGGTACTTGATCCATTGGAGCGCAGAAGGTATTTGGAATAGGTTTCCAACCAATGGCAGTCCTTTCGGACCAGGAGGAAGCGGCAGAGAAGGCTTTCGACGCCTGTTAATCGCGTAGAGAAGCGCTCCAGTGGCGAGAATCGCAAAGAAGTCGGTATATGTCCCCATAGCGCAGAAAAAGACTCAGTGGTGAGAAGAGGGGGGGGGGGGGGGGTTATCTCTTCACACCTAAACAGAGCTGGGCCTCTCTTAAATACATGCGGGAACCCCGTGTTCAAAAGGTGGGGTCGACCCTGATAAATTTGTTCAATAACGATCAGCATGTGTCGCCTAAAACATTTGCTTGAGTTTGAATTGACAGACCAAGTGGGGCTCGCCCGAGCAGCCCGTCGAGCTGGGCCAATTCATGGGTCAGGCAGCGGTTTTGACCAACTCGTTCTATCTTCTTCTGTTATGGTAGTCCCGTCAGTTCCGGCACCAGCACTGTCCTCTGTGGCCTTGAGCCAAGGCTAGCAGTAAGGTATGAACAACTTGAATCAGTCTTTACAGGAGAAAGACCATGGCATATCATGGAGTTCCTCTGTATACTGCAAAATCTATGATTTGAACCCTTTCTCGCACTAGTTTCTGAACTAGTCTCCCGTAGCCAGACTGACGATGTATGTCTTTGTTTGCTCTCACTCCGTTCAAGAAGACATACATTAGTATTTCTGAACAGATCCTGCCTAAAAGTTGTGATATGAGGCGTAGCGGACCGGTTTGAACGATGGCTCTCTTTAAAATTGAACTCGGCGTCCATAGATTAATTCTTTTGGGAACAAGGGCCCTGCAGAAGGGATCCAAGTACTGCCGACCGATTGGAACGGTGACTCAATGGACACCGAGTCACCGACCGGCCAAGGAAGTGGTCGTTCTGGTGACCTCTGATCAGGCTGAAGGTTGTTCGAGGCAGCCTGAGTGGTCATCAGCGAAGCCGAGCTGTGGCCTCTCACCGGAGCCAAATTTTGCTCGAAATCGCGGAGATCACTGGCAGTGGTACTGGTAGATGCGAATCTTTCTTGTGACGTACGTAGGGCCATAAGTTCGCGAAGTGCAGTGTTCATCGTCGATCCGATTGCATATTGAAGAAATTTCGACTACGCACGGCCAAAGTTCCAAATTCTGGCATGGAGAAAATACTCATGGCCCTCCCGACATTGACCCACCTCACCCTGGATAATGTAGATTTCGGGGATGGCACCATGTTCCGTGGCTCCGGAATCTTGCCAAAACTCCAAGTACTCCGGCTCATCAATATACCCACCGAAGGATCTTCGTTCAATCCCATGGAGGTGCAACGTTTCATCACGAGGAGACAACCATTCCGTGTCGACTCAGTCTCAGAGGCCCAGGATGGTGGCTCTCAAGATACTCTCACAACTCTGATAATTACCTACCAAAAACCTCACTCCTTGAAACGGGTCGAACATGAATTTCATTCACTGAACTTCTTTCTCCTTTCATCCAACATACCAACGATGACATGGAAAATATGCTCCGCCAAATCCTCCGATGAGGATGAAGAAAGTGACGAAGAAGATGGGGATGATGAGGATTAGTACGAAGAGGATCTCGGACCAGTTGTCGTATAGCATGCGCAGATGACACTTCCGCACAAGCTGGCAGTTGGTCCCGGGGAAATAGCTATATACATCAACATTGGGTTACAGGTATTGCGAACTTTGACCTTCCCCTCATGTATCGTTTGTCGTTGAGTATTCTACGAGTTTCAAAGGAATCGATTGAGCAACTGGGGAAGTCGCCATCAATGTTTGCCATCAACTGGCCCGGTCAACTTCTTCCTTGAACCACCATGTAACGCCTCCAGCTTTTGGCCCAGAAAATTGAATTTCACAGAGTCATTCTCATAAATGGATTCTACTTCGATTATGATTGATGCTGTGGAGGCTAAAGGAAGCCATGAGGGTTGATTTCGTTTTCACTTTCGAGGTCCTCTTAAACCCGGTGGCGATTCTCTTCTATCCTCTTCTATTCTCAACGAGCCCAGGCGTTAGGTGAGTAAAGTCGGTCTATCCTCTCAAAATCCGGAGAATTACGATTTATAGTGCATAGAAGACGACGCGGATTATGTTCGGGCAGGACACATTGGTGCTACAGCCTTTCTTGACGGGCCCGAGTCGGGTTTGGTATTCATTTATCGAGTCTCCGCGTCGTGGAACAGCAAGGTCGCCGAGTGCTATCGAGCACCGTTGGTCATAAAGTCTAATACAACATGCATTCGGGTGGTACCTCCTGGTTTCTTGTAAAGCCGGGGTGGTTCTTCCGCACACTCGCCAATTCAGAGTTTCTCACCGAGGGCGCTTCTATGACGTCCAATGGTGCCGCCCAATTCCCTAAACAAATACAACGAGATATCTCCATCGACCCTCCAAACCCTGGATACCAGCAGTGTCACTCCTTATTTACAGCAACATTTGGGATAGCAATATCTCTTGGTATCCGGTTGCTTACACTCGCGTCCCATTCGGATTATCCACTGATGATTTTCCTTTTTTCCGCCATTTGAACTTACTGCTAACTATCCGAAGACTGGCTTCCCGAGTGCGCGTGGCATCTTTCACAAGCCCGTTGGTTTTATGCCACGTATGACTGGCATGATGCTTCTTCCAGTATCTAAGAAAGTCTTCAAGCCGGGCTTGTCGTGAAACCCATCGGGCAATGCAAGAAGGCCAGGTCATCCGACGTTCCTTGGAGGGCTTAGGACTTCTTCAACGACTTCTCGAAATCCCGAGCGATATCATTTGCCGTCCGATTACCAATTATTGTATCGTCGTTGAGCTTAAAGGACCCAATGCCCTCGGCTTGCATCTTTCTCCCTTCCCTGACCCGCTACCCTGGACTTATCTGGTCAGATTTATCAGCGACAAAATGATGAAGGGCCTTGTTGCTGGCCTGGCTCTTTTGGCACTTCCGCTTTTGACCCAGGCCCAACCTTCGCCGGAACTCTATGAACGTATCGAGGCGGCTATCGACGCCGCCGTGAACCAAACAAATAGCGAAGTTGACTACACTCAGTTCGTGAACCCTTTCATCGGAACCTGTGAGTCCTCTCGCCACTATCGCATCCTCGCAACTCTTTGACCCCGCTTTTCCAGCCAACTGGGGCAATGTTTGGTTCGTGAACCTCGTCTTCCGGTTCCGCGATTGTTGAATATTAAGTCATCCTAGTCCTGGCGCCTCGATTCCGTTTGGTATGGTAAAGTTCTCAACGGACATGACCGGGTATGCCCCAGCAGGCAAGTAATCTTCACATTCGCCTTGTTATTGTCTTGATAGCAATGGCCTTTAGGATATGTCGCAAACCCGAACGAATGGATCAGAGGCCTCAGTCCATTACACGATAGCGGAACTGGGTCGTCCTTAGGTTTGCTTGGTGATTACTTCTAACCGTGCCAGGCTAATATATTCTCCAGGGACATACGGAAACTTTGAGATTATGCCGCTCCTCTGCCCATACGGCTTCACCACATGTGCAACCACTCTTCAAGCCCGTATCCGAAAGAGGAAGAACCATACAGATGGTGAAAGCTTTGATACCCCGAAGATGTTATCATTCAACTGACGCGCTCTGTTTAGACGCTGCACCAGGATACTTCTCCTTGACGCTGGACAATAACATCAAGATGGAAGCTACACCAACCCGTCGTGCCGGACTCGAGCGGTTTACATTCCCTCCCCAACTCCGATCCTATTTCGTCCTTGATTTGTCAAATGACCTACCAGGATCTTTTGCTGGTGGTGAATTGAACATTGACCCAGAACGCGGACGTATCACCATTAGCGGGCGATATGGGTCCAGGTAAGTCCTATGCGTACAGAGACTGCCCAGCGAATTTCACTTGTTATTTGACTAGCTTTGGACCTGGGAGATACTCATACCAAGCGTTCGCCTGCTACGACGTCCTTGATAATGGAAGGCAGAAAATGGAGGAATATGGTGTCTGGACTGGGGATACGTAAGTTCTAACGTCTTCTTACTGCCCATCAATAACTTATCGTGATCCAGCGTTGGCCTCGATGCGAAGGGTCCGAACATGAGACGTGTGAACTTGACATTGAACCTCATCGGTGGAATCTACCAATCTGGAGCTTTGTTTTCTTTGACCCCTCCAGACCGAGCGAATAACACCCTGAATATCCGAGTTGGCATCTCCTTCCGTTCTGTCGAGCAAGCATGTGCCAATGCAGAGGAAGAAGTCGGCAGCGCTTCGTTCGAGGAAATCAGAGACCGTGCAAGGCTTCTTTGGTTGGACAAGTTGAAGAGGGTTGAAATCGACCTCGCCAATACATCGAAAAACATTACTCAGATGCTATACTCCTCGATGTACCGCTCATTCCTGACACCCGTAAGTTTCCAAGCGAGTTACCGCAGCAATCCAACTCATTCATTGTCCAGAACAATGCCACTGGGGAGAGTCAAGCGGAATTCCGAGATACGCCGCACCCATATTTCGACTCCCTGTATTGCAGCTGGGATACCGTAAGTGCAGACTACCCCGCGATAGTTATTCTCTGTTGATGCGTTTTGCCAGTATCGGACCGCCTTCCCATTCATGGGTCTCCATTCTCCAGAAGACTATGCTCAGATTGTGGACACTTATCTCGATGGCTGGCGAAAGCACGGCTGGATGCCCGAGTGCCGCGCCAACAACCTGCCAGGTTGGACTCAGGGAGGTTCGTCGCTAGATTTTCGGCCTCAGCTCTTCTTGGAGACTCAGGAGTTTTATTGAATATTTAGGTTCAAGCGCAGACAACATTGTTGGGCACTTCGCTGTCAGTTACCACAATGAAGCAGCAGCCCTTGGCATTGATCTCGAAGAGCTTTATGCCGCCATGGTGGCAGACGCCGAGCTCAACCCGCCTGAATGGAACACCCTTGGAAGACAAGTGGACATCTACAAGTGAGCGCAGGGAGCTTGGCCGAAATGATATTCGTTCTGATTGTTTGAAAACTTGCGACAGACGGTATGGATACGTTCCGTTCAGTGTCCTTGATACAGCCAGCACCGGAAGGCAAACGAGAGAGGGCAGTCGCACACTTGAGGTTTGTGAGATGTTTCTACGAGGATACTGGTCCTGACATCTGCACCGCTCTTAGTATGCCTTCGAAGATTTCGCCGTCAGGCAGGTCGCTCAACTGCTTGGCAAGACCACAGACGTAGAGACATACACCAACCGATCTATGGTAGGTCGTTGCCGTGTTTTTCAACACCTTGTGTTGAGCTCTGCCTCAGTCATACCGCAATATTTGGGATAGATTTGTTGTTAGCGATGGCTTCAGAGGTATATCCTTTGGAAACCATCTTGCTTGCAGACTTTGAAATTCTTTGAATAGGTTTCTTCCAGAAGAAATATCCCAATGGGACGTTCCAGTTCACGGATCCTATCAACTGCTCCCCGAACGACACCCAATATGAAACGAGACCTTGTTCACTGCAGGGTAGCAATGTTAATGGATTCTATGAATCCTCTTCATGGGAGTACAGTTGGTTTGTACCTCATGATACGGCCCAGCTGGTTACATTGATGGGCGGAAACGTGCGTTTGGCCGAGAAATCCCATCTTTCGTGTTTAACGTTAAACTCCCGATTGTAGTCTACTTTCTTGAGACGACTGGACCATTTCTTTGAAGTGCGTGTTCACTTTCGAGTTCTATGAACTGACTTGTCTCTAACTAACAACTCAACAGGCCGGATATTACCAAGCTGGCAATGAACCTTCTTTCCAAGTCAGTGCAGGAATCGAGGTACTCTAACGCAGCTGAACTTAATGGCTTGTACAGACCCCAATCGGATACCACTATGCGAACAGGCCCGCTCAGTCTGTGGACAGAGTTAGAGAGGTTGTCTTCCAGAACTTCAATCACAGTGCGCTTCTTTCGTCCTCCATATCAGCATTCTGCTGACGATGCTCCTCCAAAAGCTGATTCAGGACTGCCCGGTAATGACGACCAAGCAGCGATGGCCACCCTCCTTCTGTTCCACCTCTTAGGTTTCTATCCTGGTGAGCACTTATACTTCCTATTGTTTAGTTGCTTCCTATAAGCATCGCTATAGTCCCTGGATCGACCCAATACCTCCAGCTGTCGCCTTTCGTTCCCAAATACACCATCCACAACCCATACCTCGGCGTTAGCACCAACGTCACAGTCGTCAACTTCGATCCCGAGTCTGTTCAAGAAGTAATACCAGAGGGAGCGTCGGCCTACGTGGAGAGTGTCACAGTCAACGGCGAGCCTTCTCCTCGATGCTACTTCGACTTCTACGATACCTTTAGAAAGGGCGGAGAGATCGTCATTACACTCACAGCCAACAAAACGGAAGTGGATGATTGTCAAGGCTCGTTGCCTGATAGTTTGTCCACGGGAGGATTCTCGACAGTTCGTCGGTGATTATGAATGGAAAGTGATTTCGAGTTCATTATAGTTGTATTTACACGAAGTTGCAGCGCACACCAGGCGCGTAGATGGCAGAATACACGCGTGTCTAAACCAAGCTTGACCCACACCGTGACCTGCGTCCGTGTTAATCATTTGTGTGTCTATGTTTCGGGGCTCGATGGAAATGAAGCGATCTTTTCGTAAATTTCTAGCGTCCGGCGCTCTGACCTCTTCGTGACTCCGACTGCACTTAGTTGCACTCAAATCGACACCGCCCAATAGTGCACCAGTGTCGGCATTGGACAAAATACTTGATGCAGGAAGAGAAGTGGACTTGTGGCGAGGATCGCCCTGTAGCTGTGCGTCAAAGTGGCGCTCGAAGTTCGAGCGGTAGCCACGCCAGTCGACGTAAAGACGAGGACGATTTATAACGAGGGTGAACTCGAGCCACCGCTGCAAAAGGTTGTAAAAAGATTCACCTGAAACATCGTTGAAAGACACGATTAGCCCGAAACCGAGGTTATTTGAAGGAGCTCTCAGAAGACTGACGTTATCTGCTTGACATTGCACTTGAACGTGTTTGTCGCCCAGGACCAAGAATGCTGTTTTGTAGTTCTTGGAGGACACCTAAAAGGAGTTTGTTCAAATTCTTGATTACCGTCACCCTCTTGGTCTGAACGTACGGAAGGTATTCGGGATAGGATTATGGGGCGACTGGCGTAAGGCAGACGGCACTAGCCCTGCAGAAGGGCAGGCGAAGGGAAGAGTTAACAGGCGACAAGAAGATGCAAGGCTTGTGGCAGAGGAGAGTTCGAGCACGGCATGATGGCAAGGAGGTACTATCAGAGGCCCATTGAGAGTCGACGCAATGATTATTGATATCGAGGCATATTTGAAAAGATGAACACTGCACTTCGCGAGCTTGTGGCCCTATCGGTACGTGCCGTCTATGATGACTGATCTCTGTGATTTCGAGCAAACAAGCTTAGCTTGGTGCGCCTTCGGCGCACGGTGGGGGCTTCGCAAACATGATTATGATCTATACACAATATTCTGTTTGCACACTTCATTGCAGATGGGCTTATGTGAGCTGAGACCAAAATTAAATAACTCTTGAAACCTGCTTTGCTACAGCACCCACTACTCTTCAAATGAAGGACACATGTACTGGTGACATCCCGTATGTTTTCTTTTCAATCAAATTTTTTTGGTCCTGTATATTGTATTTACACCTATGGTGTGCTCATGCCTGGGCTCACACTTGAAACTAAAGTTCTCAACAGAAACTCTCAGATGAGGCATCCCAAGAGCACTTGGCCCAAGTTGAACAAAAATATAG